>OZ010592.1:95043270-95104684 GCA_963932145.1 Acanthosepion lycidas | reverse complement strand
TTACTAATGTAAGCACGTTACATCTATCAGCCGGGCTTTTGCTCCATCTGTTCTCCTTTCTTCGTGTTAAATGACCCATTCACTTCATTTTTTAATTTGTCGTTCGGTCACTTCGATGACATCTCTTATTTTGGTCTCTTCTCTGACCTATGCTAACCTTTTTCTGTCTCTTAAAGTTACCTTCAATATTATTCTTTCCAGTATTGTATATAGGTATAGTTTAATCTTCTTAATATGTATTTCATTTTAGTTTTTTTTTTTTTAATTACGTCTGCGTTTATTGTTCGTATTTTTAATTGCGGATTACAGATGAAGTCACGTTAAACACCATGCTATTCTTTTGTGCGCATCAAACTCACGCGGATTAGACGCTCGATTATCGTCTGCTTCTCTGATGTTATTGAACGCTTTCGCCTTCATAGTCGCCCATTAATAAAACAATATGTTTCTATTTGTCAACAAACAAATGACTTCCAGCCTTTAAGGTGAAGCATTGTTCCTCGGTTCACGCAATCTGTAACACGTTTAGGTCGCTTTGTTTCTGCCAGATCAATGTTTGCGGATTTCATGATAAAAAGTTTTCGCAGGAAACTGGAAGACTGCTACAACATCTGAAACACGTTTTTGGTGTTTTTTATTTTTTCGGTAACAACAGGTAAATCACATTCCTGTACTCAACGATTAACACCAGCAAAAGACTTTTTTGTTTATTTGTTTGTTTTTTTTTTTATATATATATACAAAAATTCTTTTCAGTTTCAACTTTGATGACAGTACAGCAAGGTTTTTTAATCGATTTTTCTTCAAAATAGATTCTATCGCGTATATTTACGCCTGCTTGGACGTTTTATTTTCGAAAGAAAAAAAGATGTCCATTAGAAAAGTTGCTATTACGTCAACCAAAGATAAGAATTGGATGAAAGAATTAATCAATATTTCTAAAGGAAATAACCGATTGTCTATTGCTCACTGTTTCTCAACCGGACTTGAACCAGACGTCAATTTGGGTACGGACGAAAACAATAACAACAACAAAGAAGGCTTTTCTCAGGTGGATTTCAATAACATGAACATTGAAGAATTGTCGGCGCCATTTATAATGAAGTCAAGCCCAAATAGCCCAAATATGGATTCTCGGAAAGTTGAAATCTTTGAAAAACGTGCCGCTCGACGCGCTTTCATTCAACAACAGGTATGAAAATAGGCACAATTTTCTTAACTATTTACGTGTGTAGCATAGTCTGGCACAAGATCGAAATAGTGGCACACCTATAAAAATCTAACTCACAACTCAAGCAAATCGGTTCACGGATGAAGCTTGCAAACAATTGTAGGCTTGATCAAAAAAAGTGTATCGTGTTACGATCAAATGTCACGACATTTAGGTTTAAAAATAAAACGTATACAAACAGCCAAACAGGGAAATAATTTCTACTCTCTTTGTTATTTATTGTTTCTATATTATAAATATGGTCTCCAATCCTCTAAAAGAAGTTTTAGACCACACGGCATAACGAAATTGCTATCAGAATTAAGTAATTTATTTCTCTTCAAAATTACAAGTCTTGATTGATAAGTAAGGTCTTCAAACTTATAAAACATTTTAGAGCAGACTGAATAATGAAACTGGTATCAAACTGAAGTAAAACTACAATAGTTGATAGATAAGTAAGAGCTTCAATTCTATAAAATTAATTTTAGACCAGATAAAATAATTAAACTAGTATTAAAAAATTACGTAAATTTATTTTTCTTTATAATTACGGGGGTTGATTGAAAAGTAAGGTCTCCAATTCTATAAAACTAGTTTTAGACCAGATAGAATAACGAAATTGGTGTCAGAATGAAGTAAATTTATTTCTTTTCAAAATTACGACGGTTTATTAATAAGTAAGTTCTCAAATCCTATAAAATATGTTTTAGATCAGATTGAATAATGATACTTATAATAAAGCAATTTTATTTCTCTTTAAAATTACGAGGATTGATAAATAAAGTATAAATCCCCAATTTTATAAACATATTTAGGAACAGATAGAAAAATAAATGGTATCAAAACGAAGTAAAATTTATTTCTCTTCAAAATGACGAGGGTTGATTGATAAATAAGGTCCCCAATTTGCTAAAACAAGAATTCTATCACCGATTGTCACTTCGCGAGTAACTCGGACTAAGAAACGCTATTACTCAATCTCACGAAGCACGTTTAAACAGAACTTTGCATACTGTCGAATATATTTTCAAATATGCCGATATTCCCACTATTAACGGCGTCACGCGGTCGGAGATTTATCAGCGACTTATCAGTCAGCACTCGAGCAAATCTTTCAGCATAGACAAAGGTAGAAAATCTACCTAGAAAAGATGACGAGTTAGTACAGTTCAGCAATTTGTTTTTTTGTTTTTTTTTTAAGTTGGGAAATAAAATCTCATGTTTTCCCAAATGCTACTTGTATTAGGTTGGTGGAAAAATAATGACGTAATAATGTCGTTTTTTGACGTTAAAAATACGTCAAAAAACGACATTATTACGTCATTATTTTTCCACCAACCTAATAAAATCTTCATTAGTCGCAAAATATAAATATCTACTGTTCGCACAAGTCATTTAATTGTTCTGGAGAAGGGCTGGGAGCTGAAAGTTTCGCGATTTTATTCTCAGTTGTAATTTAAAGGCTAGAACGTCATTTTCAGTCCCCGGCAAAGTGCCCTTCACGCCCGGTCAGTTCACAACAGATCCGTTGATATGACGACCAGGCAATATGAGGAAAATATGATAATAATGGAACGTTAATAAATACATTCATTATCGAGTCGTATATTTAAAGAAATACAATATTGGCTCATGACAAAAACGTCCGAAAAAAAAAAAGTATAACCAGTGCACATGTTCTCAGGATAATCAAGAAATGTTTCCCTCGGAAAAAAAAAAAAAAAATCAAAAAAATCCTACGTTTGGCCATTTAGTCAGATTTTGGATAAAGAGATCTTCAAACAGACAATGCTAGTTTGGTTGACCATTAATAATCTGTAAAGAGTCCGATCCTCACTAGGTGCCCCGAATTTGTGACCGTGTGCTAAAATAAACCACGTTTAGTGTGTTACCTCTGCGTTGGATGAAGCCTAGTGAGGAATATAAAAAGAGAAAGAAATAGAGACAAAATATTCAGGATGAAATATTTGGTATGTTAAATTTGACAAGAGATGTGATTCTTAATTCCATCCGCAACAAATTTGGGATGTGAAAAATAAAGAAGAGAGAACCAATTTCTAATTTCATGAACCAAAAAATTGGCCTTGTGTCAAACTAAGCTAAGGTTAATATCGCTTTGCGGCAATTTTTGCCTTTTCGCAGTCGAGTCAGAAATCAAATTCCTGTTCCATGTGGATGCTGTATTGTACGTTCCCCATTGATCTTAACGGGGCAGTATTAGTCAATGCCTGATGTCTGGGGCACAAAAAAACCTAAGTAACAAGAGAGCTAGACAATTTCTGGAACTACTCGCATATACACGCGCAGTGCCTCACACTAATTAGCTTGTGTCAGACCTACCACCGTGGAGGGTAGGTAAACAACCTTTAATCTCATTAACCTAACTCGTTAGTTTAACGGACCCAGAAGAAAAACAATCCTGATATAAGAGCCTTTTCCGGTAGTTCATTTTAATAAATATCTGTTTTTGTGAAATCCTACTCAGGAAGAGTCACCCAACGAGGAATGAATTTACAGTTAATTGGCTACTGGTTGCTTGTGGATGATAGCGTCCTCTTTTATTGCGTATTTTAGTTGCCCAACATTCAAGAGGTACAAACACTCTTATACCTATAATAATGATGTTTACTTTGTCTGATACGGCAGTCATTTACGAATTATTGGAAAGTATATGATTGTCTTGGCGAACAAGTCTATGATCGTCTGATAGTTGAATATTTGGTGAAATTCATCGAATCAAAAACCTGCAACTACAAATTAGCTTGTCGGCCAAATGTAGCATTTTCAAGCGTCTCTATAGTTCTGCTTTTAGCGACGCCGCGCGGTAATAGACTATCAAACAGGAGAAAAGTTTAAATGAGGAAAACTTTGAATAAAAGGTTGACGTAGATGTGAATTATGCGTACGTCTCCCACAGGAAAGCAGTTTGAATTTAAGTGATGCAATTCGAGAAGGAGCGATGAAGAATGTCGATCTGACGAGGATATTTAAGTACGAAAAACAGTGAGAGTATGAAGAAGAAACGACACCATTGATATCAAATAATGGGTTTCAAGGAATAGTAATGGCAATACTGAAATTAGTCATTTCCTTGTACGAAAATAATTCAGCCTAAACCGAATAGGTCTGTTGAAATTTATAAAATCTTTCTCTTAAACAATTTTTCAATAGAAGATGGTCCTCACCAAGAGAAACATTCTTTTTTTTTCAATTGAAGATGGTGTTAGCTAAGAGAAGCATCTATTTTGTTTTTCAATCGAAAATGGTCTTCACTAAGAGAAACCTCCATTATTTTTTTCAATCGAAGATGGTATTAGCTAAGAGAAACATTCATTTTTTTTTCAATCGAAGCCATTTTTCTTATTTTTCTATTGTTCTGAGAAAGTGATTGTATGCAAATAGATACAAATAGTATGCAAATAGGTAGTTTAGATATTACTGAACAGATTTGTCACCAAGGATGTCATCCATATGAAGATCTTGATCAGACAAGAATACAAAACAGTGAGAGTATGAAGAAGAAATGACACCATTGATATCAAATAATGGGTTTCAAGAAATAGTAATGGCAATACTGAAATTAGTCATTTCCTTGTACGAAAATAATTCAGCCTTGACCGAATAGGTAGGTTGAAATTTATAAAATTTTTCTCTTAAACAATTTTTCAGGTAAAAACGTTTCTCAAGTCCACTAAATTTTATCGCTCTTTTTGTTACTGATCGGAGTTTCTTTCCTAACCTTTTGTTTAAAGTGGTAAGGAAGGTCAAAATCTTAAGTATATTATTTTCTCTTCAAGTTACAAGCGTTAATCATTCTAATTGCTAATGCTGTTGAAAGTCCTCAATTAACGCGATTTCTTTCATTTAGTTCTCTATTTGTGATTATGTAGCACCAGTTCGCAAGATAAAGGATAGTCCTCCTTCATTCGCTCGAAGCTATTTTAATCATTGATCCGAGAAAGCGGTTGTATACAGTTAATAGTTTAGATACGCCTGAGCGAGTTTGGCGCCATGCATGACATCCATATGAAGGACTCGATCTGACGTTAATATTTAATAACATGATTCAAGCTTTAAGGATTTTAGGTTTTGTAGCAATTTGCAGTGTTGGGCAAAACTTTTCCTAGCACAGCCTATTCTAGGTTCAATTGCTTCTCTCCTAAACTAAATTTATTATAACTGACCCATACACTAAGGTATTTGAAGAGTTTAGCATTTATTAATTCCCCATTCTGAATTCTAGGTTCAATTTTCTTCTCTCCTAAATGCAATTCTTTCAGGAAAGGAGATATTGGAAGAAAAATCTGGAGTGCAGATTTATATATTAATTAAATTCGATAAGGTCACCATCGAAAATTTTCTTTCTAAGTATTCTTTAGATCAAAGTTATGGTTGAATTTATTTCTATGTATGACTAATGCATTTGATAAATTGCTGTGTATCAGTAACGTTTGTGATCATAGATACGTTTTTTACTTCAAGTCTCCCTAATGTATTTCATACATAGCTGCTTAAATAGTTTATTCGTTATCTACTGTATTCCTGATTACACTTCTATTGGCCTCGTTCCTTCAAATGTTATTTTGTTGTTGTTGTTGTTTTCTAATTCATTTACAGCGAGTAATAATTTGTGTCTTAGTGGCTCTACTGCCTTGCATTGGGTAAATTCGATTAAAAAAACGCGCAAAATGTTTTTTGTTAATTTTCGCTCGTCTACATTTAAACGGACATTAATTAGAAAAGCTCAAATCCAAAATCATATATTTTAAATAATTATTAATTATTTTAATATTTAATTTTCTATCCTAAATTTATTATAACTGATCCATGCACTAAAGTATTTGAAGTGTTTAGCATTTATTAATTCCCAATTCTGAATTTTTATTATGGATCCAGTGTATGTGTCATTACTGCCAGATTTTGTTTTCTAATTATACAATAAAGCGAAAGATACGTGCGGTTAGCGATGCCGTCTATAGTAAGATTGCCGTTCAGGTTCGACACGCCTTGATTAGATTATTATATTTCCTTCTACTTATATTTGCTAACCATTGGCTGCTAGGTTAATGAATGTCGAATGTTTCCTTATAAGGAAACAGTTAATATTAGTATTAGAGATGAAGAGAACAGATAATACATTTAGTATTTGTCGTCCCACGCTGGCAGCATGTAACACAAGGTCAGTTTAATGTGGGGAGACCGAACGCTTGCACCTAGGCCAGGTCCAAAAATAGTCCCAGCCCTCGCAAGTGTCGTTTGCGCTAGCATCGGTATTACTACAGATCCCCAACACTTTAGTGCAGTGAGGAAGGTACTGCCGCTGGCTGCTGTTCCCTGAAACTCGGTACCTCTCAGTATTTTCAGTTGCTCTCTGAACGAAGACAAAGTCACAATTGAGAGATAAAATGTAGTTTATCTACCCGAGAGCAGGTACTACACTTTGATCTCAGCCAGATGACCATTGAGTGAAGAAAAGCGTAAATGAAATAGCACTGGCTGCAATATTTCTGTTTTTAAAGAAAATTTAACACAAGACCAGAAGTTGATGGGGAAGGTTGGTCCTTATTTGTTTTAAATTTGGTTCGTTTAGCGGCATATCAAAACCTCGATTATTTAATGCCAAAATCAAATTTTTTAACACAATTTTATGGCTTCAACTACAGATTAAATGTATTGTTGGTTATTCTACTATAAGTGTGTGTTTATACTTCCATAGAGTTTTGTTTTTGTTTATGGGTGGTTCACTATTTGATCATAGCTGGGACTCTAACAGCTGCAACCACTCCCGATCTTAGACACAATCACTGACCCAAACATACTATACTTTTCTTTACACCAAAACACACATTCTTACTACAATCACCATAATACCACAGTTTCTCTACGAAATACTAATTATTCCACGTATGCACAGTAGTAGTGGGTGCTTGATCAATGAATGTTTCCCTATAAGGAAGTAGCTAATATTAGAGATTAGAAGAACAGATACTACACTTTGATCCCAGCCCGATGGCCAGGGAATGAAGAAAAACGTAACTCGTGTAGCATTGGCACCTTGGTCAATGAATGCCGAATGGTTCCTTGTAGGGAAACGGTTGATACTACCTTTACTATTAGCTGTTGCTCTTCAAGGATGTATTTTTTTTTACTATTCGCTAAAGCACTTTGTGATAGTGTAGCGCCAGACTATAGGGCCTGATGAAAGATAGTCTTCTTTAAGACCTAAACGATTCATTCGCTCGAAGCCATTTTTAATCATTGGTCTGAGAAAACGGTTGCATAAAGCTAATCGATTAGACATTTTTGTCCAAGCTGGACGCCACGCATGACATATGATAGCCTAAAGTAAACTTGAAATTGAGACAAACTGGATAAAATATGAGAACCAGGCTCCAAATAATCTGGCAGCCAACATTGATGATCAAACAGAAAGAGATACGTCTCTCGTGAGGAAAAACCGACTCAAAGCACAAAGCAGAATTCAGTGGAGGATATGATTTTCGGACTTAAGTTCCAATTGATAATGAGATGATTACAATACAATGGGTTCAAAGAAATGTGTATTGGATATTGCTTAATTCTTTCTTTTAAAACCTGTTCCTTTTTTATTTTCTTATTTAACGAGAAAAAAGAGAAATAGTGATTATATAGAATGCAATGAGGAATTCCGAGCGAGGATAAATTCGAAAGAAAATTATCATAATGGCTATTTTGTGTTGGACGATGTTAAGTCATGTTTCTTGTTCACAACATTCATTCGTTTTACTTTGTACGGAGGCTGTGATAGATAATACGTCGTTCAAGCGATTGGAATGCTATGCCTGGCGTTTGAGTGAGGTGACGATGATAGGATTAGTGACGTCAATGAAAGTCTGTGAAAAATCCTACTTAAGAATAAAAAAGACTATTGTCGATTAATTTTTTTCTTTGACTGGGTCCTTGAAGTGAATTTTCTATACATAACAAATAAAATCAACGAAGAAATCTCGGTTGTTTTCAGTTTCAATTTAGAGATACTGTCACAATGGTAACAAAAAATGGGGTAATTGTTTTCTTTGTTTATTTTTGTTTCCCAAGATCGCAAAGACCGGTGTCCAGTAAAATGAAGGTAAAATGCTTACATCTTGTTACAGGTGATAAAACTATGACTTCAAAAGAAGTTTATTATAATTATTATCATTTAAAATCTAAGTATTATGATTGATCCAATGAATGATTAATAGTTGAAACAGCAAACCGTAAGGAAAAATACTTCGATTCAGAACAATAACATCAGAATCGCTACGTTACATGCAACGACAAAATCCGTATAAACATCTCAATATCGGGGCGGGGGAAGACTGTCCTGGCTTATTCCTTTGCACCAAATGTGCTGCTTGTATAATGGATAACGGCTCGGAATTATAAATTGAAGATCAGAGTTCGAATTCCAACCGGGTTCCTTACATTCACTTACCCGCAAATACCTTTGGAAAAAGTACAAATCCGTCTCCTCCTCCAGTTATGGGTTAAATAGTAGGACTTTTTCCGGAAAAAATAATTCTTATTCTTTTTTTTAAAAAATTGTTACTGTGATATTGACTCGCAAAAAAAATTCTTACAATCCAAAACATGTTTTAGCTTTAAGTAACTCGCAAGAGTACGCTTCGGCCGTCTTCAGGTGGTTGGAATGTCGAACTGAACCCTTTATTTCGCTCACTGGGATAGGCTGTTCTAGTTCGACGTGCCATGTTTAATGGATGTCATTTATCAGTTATCTTCTGTTAATTTCCCTCTGAAAGTTCTCCACTAGAACAGTCTACACCAGTGAGCGAAATAAAGGGTTCAGTTAGACATTCCAACCACCTGAAGAAGGCCGGGGCGTACAACGGCCAAAACGTTGTTATAAATATGGCGACAAAGATGTGGACAATAGTCCGAATAATGTAAATAGTGTACATAATACCTCATCTCAGAAATATAGACAGAAACTCGCAAGAGGTTGATAAGCCATAAAAACAAAACAAATCAATCAATCAACTCTATTGTACCAAATAGAAGTGGCTTCTGGAATAGTCATACTGGTGGGAAGTTTTCAACTTATAAAATAAGCTAACTGGTTTAAATAAACGTTCAGACAAGAATTTTGGCACTGCGTAAATTGAATGGTCTAAAGTAAATTGATTGGTCCGAATTCAAAAACAGTTGGATATGGGAGTAGCAACTCCATCCTGTAAAACCTATTTTCTAATGAAACTATAGTGGCAATGTTTAGCATACTGAATGCCGTGGGCCCCAGACTCCTCAATGGATATGACTCTATCGAAAACTGATTTATTACAGAAATGCGTTAAAAATTAGGAAGAAAGGGATTGTAAACTTTATTTTATTTTTGAAAGATATTTAAACAAAGAAATAACTTTTGTCTACAAATGTGTAAAAAAAATAGCCAGTTTTAATGATTTATTGAAAGCTACCAAAACAATTGAGATTCCAACCAATATAATTTCTATTTGAAATACACCAAAGTATTTTGCTTACTGGAAATAGTAAATTTCATTTAGTTTTCAATTAGAGCTGAAAACAAAGATTCAAGAATGCTTTTTCATTTTTTTAAATTAATATTAAACATAAAGGTATCGAAAATTTAGTGGAGGTACCTATTGTAAAAGGTCTAGAATTAAAACAATTATTATAGGCAGAATAGGGATGTTATGTTATATATGTATCTATTTTTTATTTTGTTAGGCACACTGTTCAATCCAGAGTATTTCTTTTATTTGGGCTGCAAAGTAGAGAACTGGTTATTGTGATTTTTTTTTAGTGATTCTTTGGCATCTCTTTACGCGCTCTGACGTAGGCAGCATTTGTCAATCACGAAGCACAAGGATTCTTCTCCATGACCGTGTATTGATCAATAGAATTGGTTTTTAAATATTCTGTTCACTGTAGCACCAAGAAGACGCAGCAGAAATTCGAAATCAGGCTATGACTTCGGGGAACAATGATTGATAGGTAAAAGCTTGACTGACATTTCTTCAATGTCTCTGTCCGACTCGACCACTTTTGTGACGATAGTCTAAATTGCATCACTGGAGAAATCATTTCGATCTAGCAAACTTAACTCAGAGATTCAGATAACAAAAATAAATAAATAAAAAGCGGGAAATTGTAATTGTAATTTTAGAAATTTTATGTAGATATTAAAATTAATTTTTTTATTTCTTTATTTGTGGCTTTATTAAAATCGTATATAATAATGATAATGAGAACATCACAAACAATAATAATAACAACAAAAACAAACAATAATAATAACAACAATAATAATAACAGCAGTAACAATAATAATAACACTAAATAGCCGGTAAGCTATGTCTGGCTGATAAATAATATTAGGTTGGTGCAAAAATAATGACGTAATAATGTCGTTTTTGACGTTACGTCAAAAAACGACATTATTACGTCATTATTTTTGCACCAACATAATACTAATAATACTAATAACAACAATAACAATAATAATGACAACAATAACAACAATATAGTAACAGCAATAACAATAACAATAACTACAACAATAATAATAACAACTGCAACAACAACAACAATAATAATAACAATAATAGTAACAACAATAACAACAACAATAATAACAATACTAATAAGTGTAATAACAATAATAACGACAGTAATAATAAAAATAATAACAACAATTATTGATATACATAAAAAAAAATCAAGCTAATAGACAGAATAATATATGCTTTTTTGTGAGAAGGCGCGAAGCGTCGCAATGGTTGCCAACAGGCAATCGACAAATCAAGTTCAAATAGAGTTGATGTGCAGGTAGTGTGATAGAAGCTCGGATGAACGGAGTTTGAATTTTGGCCTAGATCGTTATATTCACTTTCGTACAAATATCTAAGCATGGACAAACTTTTTCGAACAGTAAGCCACATGACGTACAGTATATCTTAACTATTAAAAATCAAATGAACATATTTTTTTTTTATTAAAGATACTGCAGGCATTTTCCCAACAAAAGAACGTACACATGAGCATCAGCCTTAGAAATGGGGGAAAATGTCGATTTTTTTTTTCTTTGGAGAAAAAGATTCCTTCAATAATTAAAAAATACTGAAGTCTTGGTATAATCTTATCCCTGATGACAAAGTGATTAACACACGCTAATTTATTCATCTGAGTATACAAAAATATCTGTAAAAGAAGAAGTAAATTTATTCTCTATAGAAAAATAAATTATCACTGACGTTTTCTGTTTCTGAAACAAAAGATGTTTACCCGTATGATCTTCCTTAGTGAAAATCGACAATGGTCTAAAATGGTGATAACGACACCTTCAATGAAAAGTTACAAAATTCAAGAACCCTTGTATTTAAACATTGTTTATGTGCATGAGAGTATGTAAGTGAAGAAGCGAGACCGAAAAAACAAAACAAAACAAAAAAAAAAAAATATTTTAATAAACGTTACTTTCCTCATGAAATTTGGCGTGCCATTCAGAACGTCAATCGGGCCGCATGACTGGCATAAATCCAGCTTTTCTCCTCCTAACTATGGGTTAAATAACATGGCAGACTGGACTATCTAGCCTTGGTTGGCTGTCAGTATAGGAGAAGAACAACTCCGAATTCAAAACCGTATGAATCATTGCATTGTAACTAAATTTTGTTCAGCGTAGTTGAAGTATAAACCATAAGTTTCTCTCTCTTTCTCTCTCTCTCATATCTATATACACGAGATCGATCTAAAAAGTAACCGGACTGAGTATGCTGTGTGAGCTATGAACGAAAGAGGGATAATCTAATCTAACATGATATCTTGGGAATATATAACTGCAATCTTAGCTGTCTGCAACCATTGCATTTTTCTTTTCACATGCGAGAGTTGTGGCAGGACAAATCGTGTCTGCTTCATCACGACATTGCATCTACTCACAACGCCCTGAGTATCCGTCTGCTCCTGGCCGAGAAAACTATCACCGTACTGGAATAATCTCCCTATTCACCTGATCTTTCTCCGTGTAATTATTTCTTTCTTTTTTCCCCCCTCCAAGTTCAAAGGGATCATCAATGGAACCCGTTTTGAAGGCGTGGAGGATATCAAGCGAGCCGTAACGACAGAGCTAAGGAGCGTCGAAAAAGAATCCTTCCAGCAGTGCATAATAGAAGTGTGGCGGTGAAGGATGGAAAATTGCATTAGACTCGGGGGTATGGTGGGGAGGGGGTTGATTACTTTGAAGAGGAAACCATACTTTTTTTTTTTTTGGAATTTAAATAAATTGTTTGTGAAACTAGTTCTATTATTTTATGCGCATGTATAGGCTCTGGTAAACGTTGTTAAGCGGAACTCTGGAGTTGATTTATGAGATAAGGCTTTCGAATATTTACTAATTCATTTATATACGACTGTCACACTAGTTATCTACTAGGCTCTTTGGGGGGTGCAAAAACTTCTGCTGGCCTTAAAATATGTTAAATTCTAGTCATTTTTACGTGTTTTGATAAGTGGTATTGAGTCATATCATCTCATTATTATTAAAAACTATGAATAAGGCAGCGTGAAATCACACGTGTGGAGAGCCATGATCGGCAACGTTCTAGAAGGATATGCTACTTAAAGAGAGAGAGAGAGAGAGAGAGAGAGAGAGAGCTGATTCACTGGTTTCTATTCTGGATGAAAAAAAGGAAATCGTTCCGAGCACTGCATTTTATTTAGGATCGTCAAATCGACAAGAATGACATTTTAAGCAACTGGTTTTTGCACTTAAATTGTAACGATTCGTCAATGACAATTGCCAGTTTATTTCTATGGAATGAAAGACATGCCCAAAATTGAAACATTTCCTGTTCGGTTTGACCGCATATCAGTTAATTGAAATAAAATCCACTTGTTTAGACCCGTGGTGAGAATTCACTTTTGTAATCATTTGATTTGAATACAATGTCTGGTAATTGCATATATAGCGACCACTAACGTAAAGAAGAAATACGTATGTGTAAAAATTTCAGATATAACTATATCTGTAAAAGGACAATATGAATAAAGACAAAAGGAAAAGTTATTATAGCCAACGCGTTTCGTCCTCTGACGGACTTTTACGTCGTATTGACTGATTTTATTTTACAAGTCTTTATAAACTAGAGTAAAAATGTTAGATTTTTAAAATTTTGAAATTTAACAGACGCTCATAAATATTTATCAGGAAAAGTCTAGGTAAACTATGGAGGATGTTAAAGGACGTAATTTAAAATGATTAAATGATTTTGTTATATATATATATATATATATATATATATATATATATATATATATATATACCCAAGTATAGGATTAGTGTATACGGAATAAATTCCAATAACCAACTGATACTATTCTTAAAAGAGTGCTCAATACATAGTAGAGCAAATATAATTATTTATTCTAAAATTATAACATAAATATGTTATAAAATCATTACAAAAATAGCCATTTTGTTTCAACACTTCTGGTGTCTTATCAAGTGATGGTGTTAAATGTAGAATAAAGTGTTTTAAAAGGTTCAAATCAATCAAAAATCCCTCGCTAAGGGAAACGCTGTTACATAAGCTTATGAAACAAAATGGCTATTTTTGTAGTGATTTTATAACATATTTATGTTATAATTTTCGAATAAATAATTATATATATATATATATATATATATATATATATATATATATGTGTGTGTGTGTGTGTGTGTGTGTGTGTGTGTGTGTTTTTGTTTTCTTTTCACCCCAAGCAAGGCGGGAGTGCCACTGGTTCGCAAGGAGGTTATGTAGAGTAAAGGAGAAAGACTGTGTATGGTGGGGAATGAGAAAAGGATAAAAGATGAACGGGGTTCAAGACATCAGAAGATGACAAAAGACGTTGCATTTAATTTTTTGAAGATTGTAGTTATCAGAGAAGCAAGTAAACGGAAGGGAGTTCTACAGGCGGGAAGTGCAAGAAAAGAAGCTATTGGAGTAGAAGTGGTGGCTACATTTACCTATTTCAAAGGTAAAAGGGTGGACCTAGATGCCAGTCTAGTAGCACGTTTAAATTCATGTAGTCGGGCGTTAAAAATAGACATTTTGCGTCTATATTTAATGACTTTTGTGATGTACAAATACCCCTTCGCAAATGTCATACTATGTGTGAGTAAAGTGGCCAAACCTCACGTTGTGTTGTTCCAACCTTTCAACTCACATGAGTCATTATTGGGAGGGTGAGAAAAGAAAATTGTGTTTTTAGGAAGTTGATTGTATCATTAATTCAAAACATGTGCCACCAACATGTTCGGAATATATTTTTGTTTTATTTTTGGTTCTCAAACAATAGTTACTTTGAGTTTTATTTATTGATGGTTGTTGAAATTGAATGTAAATAACTACTATAATCTTTGGGTTTTTTACAATTCGATTTAAAAGTATTCTAGTATTATTAAAAAAGATCTGATTAATATTATTGTAATTCTTATGCTGATTGTTGATGTGTTGTCTAATGGTACTTTGGTCAAAAGTGGCAAATAAGTTAGCGTGAAAAAGTGTTTTTTGTAAAACCTACATAAGACATTTTGCATTTTTTACAAAGATTTTTTCCAAAATGTTTCAGTGAAATTTTCATTTCAAAAAATCATTGGATTTGGAAAAAAAGAAGTCTTCAGTTTAAACTGACGACGTGTGAATATCGGTCAGTAATTCTTTGTTTTTTTTTTTTTTCTCCACAGAAACCTGACTATCCCCCCGTTTTCCTGGTTCTGTCAATAGTGTTTACTTCCTTCACTTTCCTCATTACAAGAATCCCATACACATAGATTTCCGGATAAATAGAAAATCGACAAGACAACAAGCGACTATAGTTTCTCCATACGGTCAAACAGTACAGTAAAAATTAAAAAGGAAATTATTTTGAAATCATTGACATATCGCAAATATGTAAAACTTTGATGTTTTGGGAAATTAAAGGATACTTTTTTTAAAGATTGAATTCCACAATATATATTTATAAATACTAAAGATGATAGAAATTATATCCTTTAGCATCTATCTATCTATCTATCTATCTATCTATCTATCTATCTATATATATATATATATATTAAATCAACAAAGTTCAAATTACTTTTTTGAGTCACCGACGTTCAAATTCCAGTCGAGTTCGTTAAATTCCCTTGAGAAAGGTATAAATCCATCTCTTCTTTCCTCAGCTGTGGGTTGAATAGCAGGACAGACTGGGTTCTTTAGCCTTGGTTTGCAACCAGTCTCCCGCAGAAAGATAGTGTTGACCAGCCTCTACCCCTCCCCTTTATTGGCCTCGTGCCACAATTTGTACTTTTTGTACGAATAAATACCAGTCTCCCGCAGAAAGAAATATGGCGCTTAACTTATATGTATATGTGTGTGTGTGTGCCTATTCATATCATTCTGTCAATCTACCTACATCAATAACAATATATATTGTTATATCATAACACATATTTGTTTTTTTACCATAAGTCCCTTCCTTGACACTGCGCTTAATTCGGTTTTGAATATTAATGATATATAGCAGAGATTATACACAGAAAATTCCAGATCAAAATGCAACAAATAGCGAGGGTGCGTACACTCTTATGTAACTATCTTTCTTTCTTTGCCCATGCTTCAATCTATTCATATTGATACTGTTGATATATATATATATATATATATATATATATATATATATATATATATATTCATACACGTTTCGTTAAATAATATAGACAAGTGTTGTCTATTTATTTTATGTAATTTTCTTTCGTAACTTCTGATAAGTTTAATTAATAACATCGTTGAAAGAAGAAAGAAATTCACAGTGATCCATATTTTTTTAATACAATCTAAGCTTTCGGCTTACTTATTATCAAAGATGTCAATTACAACATATTAAACAATATACGGACAAGACAGTGATGATAGTCTGCCAATGTTTACATAGATTTCTAAGCAACGATAAACACGCGCATATTAGACGCTAGAAGCGAAAATCGCACCACATCTCATGACGTCACACGAGAGTGAATTAAGTATGAATCAAAAGCCGTTGGTATAAACCAATGGCTTCTGTTACCAATTATAGACATTTAAGAATATTTGTAGAGATGCCATAATTGATTTTGTTTAGGTTGGGTTTCAACTGTTGATATTTATTTCGTATAAAATACAAAATTGTGGCACAAGGCCGAAGAAGGTGGAGGGGTAGAAGGCTGGTCTTCACTAACTATCTTATACCTAGCTAATCTGATTCGCGACCCATTCGTACTTTACAATTTACCCATTCACCACAAGAACTCGTCCGTCACCAATCGATCCTCCATGTACCATAATACCGCATCCACACTAGGGAGACCTACAAAACGCGCCCCGTGTCATAAAAATTTAATGATACTAAAAAGATATATATACAAAATTCTATGATGTAAAGATGAGAGGGGAGGGAGATGAACCCAATAACGAACTAAAATATATATTAACATAATGAAAATTAAACATAACTGATGTTAGTAGGACCCGTCCAACCCTCAAAACAGAGAGGCCACTGTATTCTGCCCCTCGGACAAAATCAAGCAGCTCTCTCGCTAAGGGAGTGGGAAAAGGATAAAAAATCATAAGGGCTTCAACTGTTTGATGTATAATGCTTCAAGGATTTTTAGTTTTTGTCTATTGTTTTCATGTCGAAGTATATAACCACCAACAATTTTAGGGAGTTTTAAAGAGTTCTGTTCAGCATTATTAGAATTAATGAGTTTATTAAGCTTTGATTTTAGTTGGTTGGTCGGGTTCTTGTTAAGTTTTTTAAACTTTATGTGATCATGGAGTATGTGGTCAATGTCAGGGTGGTTGCGTAGTTCTTGTGCGGCGATTTTTAGTTGTTTAGAAAGTATTTTTGAGGAGTTTCTGCTTTTATCATGCCGATCCTTGAATGACTCAGCCTTAAGTAAGTCTTTAAATTCTGGTGGAGTTTCTATTAGTTGTTCATCCTGGAGTTTAACGATGTTTTGGTATAAGGTCTCAATTTCTATTTTTTTAAAAAGTCGATTAAAAGTCGGTATATATGGCAGTTAAGTCCAAGGTTAAGTAATTCTTTTGGGTGCTTAGTTGGTTCATAATTGGAAAGGTTAATGTATTTATCAGTTTTGTTAGGAAGAGTGATATTACCTTTGTATAATGTATTCAGTTTTTTTTTATAATTTTAAATCGGTGTTGAGCTTCAGATTTGTTGGTAATTTCCGTGAGTCTATGTGTAATTTCCTCCAGTTGGTCCGGGGTAGTTATATCCCGTAGTTTATCGTAAATGTCCTGTTTGTTGCTGTTAAGTTTGTTCAATTTTTCCTTTGCTATTTCAATTTGCCTTTTCACAAGGCTACATTTTTAATTCCAAGTATTGATAGTATTGTGGGCCGCTGGATAATGTAATTTAAATTGTGTGTATTTAGGCAGCATCTTTTCATTCATACACGTTTCATTAAATAATATAGACAAGTGTTGTCTATTTATTTTATGTAAATTTTTTTCGTAACTTCTGATAAGTTTAACATTATCGTTGAAAGAAGAAAGAAATTCACAGTAGTGATCCATATTTTTTTTAATACAATCTAATCTTTCGGCTTACTTAAGCCATTATCAAAGATGTCAATTTTTACAACATATTTAAACAATATACGGACACGACAGTAATGATAGAAATCTTCTATGTAAACATTGACAGACTATCATCACTGTCGCCAGACTGTGTTGACCTCAGAATCCACTTGTGTGTGTGTGTGTGCAAAGCTGTGGTTTGATGTATTTATCTGTGTATATGTGTGCGTCTGTAAATAATTGTTAATAATATTAACAATTATTTACAGACGCACACAATATGTTTCCTAATATTTGAGCATAATCTGCTTTCAGGGCTACGCTTGGATTGAATTCACTTGTGAGAGACTAAAACCGCTAAATAATACTATACAACAAACGCCTGTGGATGTTTACTAGTGTTTAGTGTTTATCTACATATTTACATGATAGTGCCTCATATAAAGATTCACCATTTCGTTGAAAAGAAATTATAATGTAAAGAAAAAATAACAAAAATAGTCAATATAGAAAATATTAGTATATTAAAAAATGCAAATATGTTAGGTTTAGGAAGACAGGAATGTCTATTCAATAAAACTCGCTAATCGTCAAGGACGACCTTGATGCGGATTTGGAAGCAGCTGCCTACCCGAATCAGGTGGTTCAGCCATCACATTCACGATGGTGTCCTTCAACGGGTCATTGATCTTTTGGGACTGTTAATTGGTCTTTTATTTATTTTATTAATATTGTTCAACCAATACAAATACTTTTTATTGATTAATTTCCTTGTTACGGCTTATCAACCCTTTTTTTATTTAAATCTGAAACATATTTTGGAATTATAAGAATTTTGGGGGAAATAATAATAATAATAATAATAATAATAATAATAATAATAATAATAATAATAATAATAATCTGATACAAGTCATAACCCCACCGCCATATTTTTATCCTTTCTTGTCTTGAAGTCAGAACGCTACAATCACTTGTCTGTATCCCGTTTTGAATTTTAACATCTTTCTTACTTTGTGAGCTTTTTGCCTTATTACTGTTACTTTACCTACTTTTACCTTGCATATATATATTGTTTGCCTCATATTATTTTTGCCCTGCTTTTTTTTTTCTTTCTTTTCTTATTGTTTACTGGAAACTTTGTCAAATCTGTTTGTTGGGCGTTTCTGCCAATTACATCTAACCATTTTTATTGATTAGGAAGAAATCCCAGCATGCATCTGTAGGATTTATTTATAACTTTGAGGAGGGGGTGTTCTTAGTAGTCATTCCAGTAGATTGGGACCAATAGTCCTTACTAATTGTAATCATATTTGTAGTATGTGTTGTACTAAGATGAGTAAATTTCAATAATATCTACGCCTCGAAAGAAAGCTTATCCTCTCATGGAATAAATGTTACAAGGCTAGATTAGCAGATGATTACTGCTGTATTTGTAATCATCATTATCTCACCAAATTGAGTTTAGTATATATTAGTAAATACACAAGGGCGTAAGACAAGGCTATGTCTTCTCATCTGGCCTATTTAATCTTTGCGGCGATGCGATTCTGAGAGAATGACACATCTTTCCAGTACTTATTATTGGCGGCCACAATCTTAATAACATTAGATATGCAGATGACACAGTGCTGATAGCGGACCGTGAAAGAAAACTACAAGAACTACTATAGAAAAGAAAACAAAAAGAAAGGCCTAAACATTAAATGCAAAAAGACAATGGTTGTCAGCAAAGGGAACAGTGGAGAGCCATGATTTCCAACATCCTGAAGGGACGCGGTACATAGAAGAAAAAAATAAATATTAGTAATATCACAGTGTTAAATTATTGTAGTATTGATTCATTATATTTTTTTGTTTGAATCTACGGGATGAGAACTTATTCAGTGGCGTAGCGGGGGGGGGCGAGGGGGGTGGCAGCACAGGAGGGCTTATTAAAGCCGTCCTAATTCCTTCATCTTTGTTGTTGTTATCATAACGTTTCGGCCATTGTGCACTCCAGGTAGCTGTCGAGCTGGATAGCGTTCAGGACATTTTCGGACATATTTAATCTACAGGATGAATTAGTTTTCATGTACTTCTTTGTGGGGTTTGCTTAAAGGGGGTTTTGTTTAGTTGTTTTCGTGTTTTTAGCCAATGTTCTTAATATCCTTTTTCTTTTCTCGCTGTTTTCATTTGCAACATGAGCGTCTTCAAATACTTCTTTCTTGCTCAATCCATACTTCTTCACTATTTAACTTTTAATTTTTTTTTCAGATCTCTTTTTGCGACATTCTTAAAACGAAATTGATCTCTTGTTCTTACCTTACCTTAATGTTTTCAATTTCTGTAAGTATTTACTTGGTTCGTGGATAGGTAAATATTAGTCGTTTATAATTGAGTCTATAAGCATTTAATTGGTTCATAGATATGAGAGGATTGCTAGATATAAACAGATAGATAGATAGATATGAACAGATTGATAGATATAAACAGATAGATATGAACAGTTTGATAGATAGATAGATAGACAGGTAGATAGATATGAACAAATAGATAGATAGATAGATAGATAGATATGAATAGCTAGCTCGATAGATAGATAGACAGATAGGCAGATATGAACAGTTTAATAGACAGATAGATAAATATGAACAGATAGATAGATAAAGATAGATATAAACAGATAGATAGATAGATATAGACATATATATATATATATATATATATATATATATATATATATATATATATATATATATATATAGATAGATAGATAGATAGATATGAACAGATTGGTAGATACAGCTAGATAATGGTCCTTTATATTTATTGAGTCTACGAGCATTGATTGGTTCGGAGATAGGTAAATCTTGGTCATTTTTATATTTGAATTCATAAGTATTTTCTTGATTTGGGGAGAGATAAATATTGGTTTTTTATAGTTCAATTTCTAAGTATTTACTTGGTTCGGGAATAGGTAAAGTATTGGTCATTTATGAGTTTATAAGCATTTACTTGGTATGCTGCCCATTTTGTGGGTTGGGGATTTATTTTTCGGCAAGTAATGACGCCGGCATATTCTAGGCCCCGTCTTGAAGGCATATGGAAAGGTTAATGACTTGAATGAATATAAAAATGATAAACAAAACAAAATGTTTGCAGTGAGATGGATGAGTAGGTGTTGTTAATTAAAATAAAAAAAAAAAACTATAAAAAAAAAATCTCGTAATGAACAGTCACCAAAGACAACAAATCATTGACATTGTAACTAAAATCGAAAATGTTCGGACATTAATCAAAATCGGCGCGCGTTGAATTTATTCTTAGAATAAATAATTAACGCAGAATAATGAAGACCAACTGATTCACTGTTTACAATTCTGGAAATGATAATAGCTTAGGCTTTGATGATGTTGTGGATCTATGAAGGCTGTGTGAATATTTTAATGTTTCGCTCTAAATGAAACGTGCAACATCCACAAACATAGATTTAAATTAAAAGTCAAATGAGGACGATATTCAACTACGACAAAAGGATATGTTTGGAACAACAAATAATTTTTTTATATGCGGAATATTACAATTTTGTTTTGTAAAGATGTTTGCGAAAGCTTGATCAGAGAGAGTATTTTAAAGAGAAAGGTTCTTGTTGCTGGTTTGGAAATGTTTCGTATGTTTGTAATGTAGTTTGGATAATTTCGTATGTACGTGCATGTGTGCGTGTGTGAAATTTGTGTCTGATATTTATAATTAACGTAATCACGTGACAGTCTCCTGGAAAACTTGACTTGGTCACGCGCTGAAAAAAGACTTGTACGTGGGTGGATTGCAACGCCCACTTGTGTGTTTATTGACCATTTAGAAGTTGAGATTTCCTGAAAATATGTATGAAGCTGGGTAAGCTCTTTGATCCACTTTTTGCACAGATTTGTACAAAATTCAACATTGATAAGAAAGTGGTATCTGGATGCTAAAATATAATTCAAAAGCGACTACACCACAACCTTAACGTAAAGGTCGGCGTATTGATTTCATTCTAAACACCGACCATTCAATCAAAAACGAAGAAAGAGATCAATAATATCTTACTACTAAGGCTTTCTAAACTAGGTTGGCCCACGCACATCACCAGATTATACCAAATCTGCGTGAGTACGCTTGATTACTATTTTAAAAACAACTAAGTTTATAAACAAAAAATGATGGAACTTGTGGGTTATCCGTCACCATTTTAAAAATTGATTTTTCAACTTTTTCACAAATACAGATGTGCAAAAATATACTATTTGTTTCTTAAATTATATTTATTTCTCAAAATAACAAACATTAATCGTATTATTCGGGTCGTATGAACGCGGCAATAGCCAGCAGGATGGCGTTGAATAGGACGATTTTATTTCTCCAACTGAACTCGGCCAGGTAGGTCTCAAGATGGTGTCGTGCCGTTCCTCGCTGACGGTTGTTCTTCCACTTTGCTGATCCCCAGAATTTGGACTCCGATATCTGCATCAACGAAATTGTATTGATGATTAACCTTGAAATCTTGGAAGCCAGCTTCTTCGAGCTCGAAAACGTTACGACAGGAGAAACTTCGTCTAGCATCTTGCAATCATAATGCATGGCTAAAATTTTATTTGCTTTTCCAGATCCCTTTAATCTTTATCAGTCTGTATGTGACTTCATTTGATGTACAAAAATGTATCCTGCTACTGAAGGTGACTGCTCTCTGATAAATAGTCTGTTTGAATTTCATAGTTGTGTTGCCATATCCTGCTATGGCAACAGTAAAAAAAACTTTGAGCGAAATTATCAATAAGGATACTGCAATTGAGAGGCTTCATGCAGTTTTAAGGAAAAGTGCTAAATGTTAAGTAACATGTTCCACCGCCTAAAGTTTCCGCACCCACTCAATAAAGAGACTATTTAAATATTCCTCACACTAAATTTTGTCAATTTATCTCCCCGTCAAAACAGTTTAAAGAGGAGGAGGTGGTTTAATTGCAAACCATTGTAATTTAGGAGTTAATTTATTTTATCAATAAAGATAATAGATTTTTAAATCCATTTTCACCAAATCTGTAAAATTACTGTGTGCACGATTCCTGTAAACTATTAGGGTCGTTGTAGAGCCAAATGTACAGCATCAGTAGCAATTGTGAGTGTGTCTAAGGCAAAACAGCCTGACAGAACCCATCCAACATAAGACTGGTTCTGAATTCAGAGTTGTCGTTCTCTGATAATTGTTACCATTCAAGGCTATAGAATCTAGTCTGCCCTGCTATTTTAACTCATAGCTTGGGAAGAGGAAAAGTAACAGTCATTGGGGACATTTTTGAAAAAAATGAATGCAACAGACTTGCACTTGAGTAAAAATAATTGATTGATCGATTTGTTTTCTACGGCTTATCATCCTTTTGAAGGTTATTTAAAGCCAGTAAGTGAATATAATGAATCAATTTGGAACTGAAACTTTGCTCTTCCATTTCCAATTCCATTACTCTATGTGCAAATTCAAGCTTAGAGCTAGTATTCCTAAGCGGTTGCCAATCTTGGCACTGACAAGGCTCGACATTGCTTCAGTTCAGTGATCATACAAGAACTGGTGTTTCAACGTGATATGGTTGTAAGCATGAATAAAATTAAAATAATAACAATATTTTTACTATTTTGTTTCACTATTGCTTGCCATCTTTTTTTTTTAATAGATTTCACCTCAAGCAAGGCAGTAAAGCCACTAAGATACAAGGGTTTAATGGGTATGGAATAATTAGGAACAGAAACATTAATAATGGGTGGAAAGAGAAAAGAATAATCAGGAGGACAGTAGATAGCGATTGACATTGCATTTAAATTTTTGCAGATTAAAGTTGACAAGAAAGCATGAAGCCGGAAGTAAGTTCCATAATTGAGAAGTGCAAGAAAAGAAACTGTTAGCATAGAACCTACGGCTACATCTAAATTTAGATTGATCAATGTAAATTGATTAGATCTCAATGCCACTGTGCTTAAATTAAAAAAGAAAAGAAAAAGAAGTCTAATTACTATAGTGAAGAGCTCATCTGAACAATTACCGTGAAAGTATTTATAGGAAAGGCAAAGGGAGACAACCTTACAGTAGTGGGAAAATGACTGATGCCAAACTTCCAGATCAGGACTGATAATATTGCTGATTCTTTTTTGGAATTTATCAAGGAGCTCAAGGTAAATAGCAGGAGCACCAGACCATATGCGGCAGCAATATTCTAAGCAAGGATGAATGGTAGGTTTATAGATCAGGACCAATAATATTGCTGATTCTTTGGATCTTATCAAGGAGCTCAAGGTAAATAGCAGGGGCATGGGACCATATGTGGCAGCAATATTCTAAATATGGATGAATAGTAGACTCATAGATATGTGAGATAGATTCTGGAGAGAAAAATTGTCTTGCATGATATAGTGAACCAACTTTCTTAGCTAACTTAGCAATAGATTCAATATAGTCTTTCCACTTCATGTCAACTGAGAATGTTAGCCCGAGAAGGCACAAGTCACTTTCCTGGAGGTTAACATCAACCAGGCTGATAAAAAGTAGAGAGTAGTCTCTCAGATGATTAATGGAGAGAAGTTTAGTTATGGAGGTGTTAAAATTAACACGCCATCTTTTTCTCAATTCATAAAATACATCTATTGTATGCTTTAGTACACATCATCATCAGTGATGTTTCTAGCCGAGGTTCATTAGGGGATTCAGGTCTTTCAACATCATACCCCACCTCCACGTTGATCCAGCCGATACTGATCGGGTATTCACTTGTGTACCTTCCGTCAGCTGCACTTTTTTTCCATTTTTTGAAGTACACATCATACGATTCTTCTTGGCAATTTATTACCCAATCCTGAATAACAACAGACTTGAGATTGTTGTGCACACTGGCTGTCATTTTGATCTGATAAAATTGATCAGCTTTACTATCGAGAAGAGAGTAAATAAGTCTTTAAGGCAACATAATAATTCCATCTTTCCAGAATTTCTTGCTATCTTTCACAGTAGAAAAAACTACATGGGGTGCATGTATAGAATTTTTTTATTCCGAATTTTGATAATACTGTATATACCTGCAGATAGGTCGCACTTTTTTACCAAGAATTTCACGAAATATTAGGGGTGAGACCTATCCGCTCAACATTGTAAAACAACACTACCTCATCATCATGATTTCTGAGAAATCAGAAATGATACCCATAAACAGTAAACACTAAAGGCTGTGGTTTTTCTCTGCATAGAAACAACTTATACTGACTCACTGCTTTAAACTTATCCCATGCTGTTAGATTCACATATCCATCACAATAAATAAATAAAATTATAAAATATTCTTTGATCCATCAGTCACCATTCAGTCGGGGCCCATGCACTAGATAGAAACCCTTAACATGAAAAGCAAACATAAGTTAAGAAACCATGTGTAGATGTTTATTAATAAAGAAAAAATACTCTTGTGATTCATTCTGCTAAATACATATATATTGTAAAAAATACATTGGAAAATATGACTTAAAGAAATGAAATATATTCTTTATGAGATAATTTTTCTTTAATGGTCGTTTCATATAACATTAAAAGGTGTCCTTAAGTGTTTATTTACAAATAAAAAAGTGCATGAATCTGGTACCCTAAACTTTTTTGCACTATTTTGCATTGTGCAGCGATATATTGGTAGCCAAATTTATAGTTTATAATTTTAATTGTTGCAAACCCTAATCCTGAGTAAAAGAAAGAGTTATGAAGCAGGTTTTAAATTAAAAGTACTAAATTATGCAGAAGAACATGGAAATCGATCAGTAGAAAGGCAGTTTGGAATTTCAGAAAAGGTTGTCAGAGAATGGAGAAAGCGGAAAGATCAACTTAAAGAAATACTGAAATGAAAAAGAGCAGCAAGGTATTCAGTATCTTTATATGAAAATATGGAAAAAGAATTGTATGATTGGGTTGTGAATATGGACAATGATAAAAAAAAACAAAAAAATATTAACTGATAAACAAATGAGAATGATGTTTGGCAGCAATTCTTGGGATTCAGTTCTGAATGAATTTTAAAACTGTAACTTGACATATAAATAGAAACACGTTTTTTCTAAATGTACCATAAACATTTTCTTCTGTAGTTATTTTTTTTTGTCAAGTTAAATGAACATAAAAATTCCGGTAAAACAGTTACTTCTTATTGTTTTCATGATGACTGACAAAACATATTTTAACTGCAAAACTGTATTAATAATGGTAAGTTTTGAAATAAAGGTAGAAATAAACATAGCTATCTGATAATTCTTATGTTTAAAAAGGGCTGTGTAACTTCCCAGATTACATAGTGCGACCTATCTGCAAATCAACAGTAAATCATCAATTATTAAGCCATAAAGTAGGGGGCGACCTATCTGCGAGTATAACTGAATAAGAGAATATTGTGAAGATACAATACCTGCAAAATGAGTAAGAACTTAGTGGCCATTTAGTAACCATTTCTTTTTTTTGGCTGGGCACCGAAGAAATACACATGTTGGCATCATCCAGATAAAATATTTTTCATTTCACTTCACTAATTCAACATGATTTTTGTTTATTGCTGCTTTCAGATTTAATTTGAAGCTGTATTTGTTCGAATCAATCATACATGACTCCAGAAGGCAGCAAACAGCTAAGGAATCCCCCTACACACACACATGCACATATATATATAATATATATATATATATATATATATATATATATATATATATATATATATATACACACACATATATACATATATATAGGTAATAATCTGTTGGTATATAATCCAAGTGAATCCTAATAATATAAAATATTAAAACTGATCAACAAAGAGAGCTCAGTGTATTTATTCTAACAGAGCATATAAATTACATACATTAGGAATTTAAATTTCCTCATAGTTATGATTATTTCACCTTATAAGTTAATATTTACTTGCAAGGATTTTCAAACTGATCAAGGCAAGGTAATAAGATAAAATGAAATCAGACCTAAAGCAAATTTTAAAACAAGGCAGAGGAAAAGAAAAGGAAGAAAAATGGAAAAAGGAAAAAGTAAAAGAAATAGTGAAAAGACAAAATAAATATAATAATTATATATATTATTTATATTTAATTATTATATCTCATTTTTCTTTATATTGTTTCTTTTATTTAATTATCAGTTTGTGCTTATTACTTATTAAAATATATTGTATATATTTCTTTTTATTTAACAACTTGATTATAATATTTTTTCATCATGATTTTATATGCAATGCTTTATATGCATAATCTTTGTAATTTTAAGTGTAGATGTTTCTTTTCATTTAATCTTCCTCAATTATTGGTTTTTAATATAAAATAAAAAATCTTCTGATTTTTTTTATTTTTATTTCCTTGTATATGGTAATAGTTTTATTAATATATATTAATATATGTTCTTTTTAATATAAAATGAAGAATATTAAATAATACATTTCCTAAAAAGTAAAGAATTAAAACAATATATGTTTTTAATATATAAATAACTGCGAAATAATTTTATATATATTTTCTTTTTACTATAAATATATAATTATACAGTGTAACCCGGATATAAGAGACCCGGATATAAGAGAAATCCGGATGTAAGAGAGATTTTCTCTGGTCCCAAATTAGAGCCATACTTACCTAAACAAAATAGACCAAACCCGGATATAAGAGAAACCCGTATATAAGAGACTCCATCTCCAATCCTGACAACTCTCTTATATCCAGGTTACACTGTATCTCTTAATGTTGAGGTAATAGTGAATTTGTTAATATAAGATAAAAAATGTTCCCTAATTTCCTATGTCTATTTTCTTGATAGAAACTGAAGTGAAGTCATGTCTACATGTATCTGTCTCCTACTACTATCCCCATGTCTAGATGTTACTCCTCTTTCTTTATCTTTTTCTTTCTCCCTTTCTTCTACTTCCTATTTTGTCTTTTCACTATTTCTTTTACTTTTTCCTTTCTCTATTTTTCTTCCTTTGCCTTGTTTTAAAATTTGCTTTAGGCCTGATTTCATTTTATTTTATCTTATTACCTTCATCAGTTTGAAGATCCTTGAAAGTAAATCTTAACTTGTAAGATGAAATGATCATAACTATGAGGTAATTTTAAATTCCTGTTGTATGCAATATATATATATATATATATATATATAGTATCACATTCTTTGGATAAAAACTGGCGTTTCATATGTTGAATAGGGGTTAATTTTGCTTGTCTGACAAGTCTCATGTCTTTTGTATTGATGTAAAATATTCACTTTTCCTTTCTAATCATAGTGTGTTTAAAAATGTAACATTAAAATATAATTTAATTAGTTTTTTTCATTCAAGTGGAAGCTACACATTCAAGTGACTAACATAACAAAGCTGGTACAGATAATTTTCAATGCTTGATTTAATATATTTGATTATGTTGACAATTTCTCACATTGCGTGATATTGATCATTCTCTAGGAATTTTTGTTTTTATCACTGTTAAGCTCAGATTGTCTAGTCAAAAACAGGGCCTCATTCAGTAAGTTTGGTTTGGTTGATTTTGTTTTGCAGCATATCAACCATTATGACATTCAGTAAAAAAAATGGATGACAGAATAAAAAGACTGACTTAGAAATGATAAAATAAGCAGGATAATAATAAAATGAAGTAGGATAGAATACAAAGGATAACAGAATAAAAAGAATAAATTAGGGAAGACAGAATGAAGAGGGTGATAGAAAGGGGATGAAAGAATAAAGAGGATGATAGAATGACAGAAGATGATAGAATAAGGGGGATGATATAGAGAGGATGATGGAATAAAGGGGATGATAGAAAAAGATGATATAGAGAGGATGATATAATAAAGGGGATGATAGAAAGAGGATGATATAATAAAGGGGATGATAAAAAAAATTTGATAAAATAAAGGGGATGATAGAATAAAAAGGGTGATAGAAAGAGGGTGATAAAAAGAGAGTGATAGAATAAATAGCATGATAGAAAGAAGATGATAGAATGAAGGGGATGATAGAAAGAAGATAGAATACAAACATTGAGGGGTGGCAGACTAAAGAGGATGAGGGATAAGTCACTTTCAGGGAAAAATGCTGGTAAATAACATAAGAAAAGAGATTAAAGTCTGCAGTTGCCAAAGCAATGAGGGAAAAGAAGTAAAAAGGTTGATAAACTAATGGCAGCTTAAAGTGAGTAGCATGTGTGTGGGTGGGGTTAATGAGATTAGCAAACATCATCTTCTTTGCATGTTGTGTCTATTATCCACTTGAAGATTACAAACTTATATCTGTAACCGTTTCTCAACCAACTAATTTCTCTTACACATAACTGCTCAGCTCCCAATTCTGATTCCAATGATAAGTGGTCAAGATAATACAAAACTTTACGATTTAAGATTGTAAATGCAGTCTTCTTGTAATCAACAAACATCAAAATTTACATCTATGAAGTTAACTGCCCAAAAAGCCCAAAAAACTATGATAGGTTTTACAAGTACATAAATGTGCTTACAACTTGTCAGATGTGGAGATTGCATCTTTTTTTATCATTTCACCCCAAGCAAAGCAATAAAACCACTAAGTCATGGAGGACTTAATGAGAGAGAAAGAAACTGAGGAAGGACGGAACAAAAAAAAAAGAACATGATTCAAGGAGACAGAAGTCGCTGATTGATATTGCATTTAAACTTTTGAAGGTTGTGGTTAACAGTAAAGCAAGAAGCTGGAAGAGAGTTTCACAGTCAAGAAGTGCAGAGAAGAAACTATTAGAATATAACTTACAATTACACTAAGTTATTTCAACAGTAAAATGATGAGACCTAGCTGCCAATCTAGTACTGCACTTAAATTCATGAAGTTGAGGTACCAAAAGGAAAGCTTATCAGGGTAAATACCATGATGATATTTATAGAAAAGGCAGAGTGAAGCAACGTTCTGGCTGTGCAAAATGATTGAAGCTGATATGCCCAATCAGGACTGATAAAATTGTAGATTCTTCTTTGGAATTTGTCAAGAATATCTATATGCATAGCAGAAGCACAAGGCCATATGTGGGAGCAATATTCAATGCACAGATGAATGTTGGCCTTATAAATGTGTAAGATAATTTCAGTTGAGAAAAATTGTCTAGCATGACACAATGAACCAACTTTCTTTGCAACTGACTTGAGATAACTGTTCCAATCCATATTAGTGGAAAACATTTAACTGAGAAGGTGCACTGAGTGACTTTCCTGAATTCATGCTGATGGATGCCAAAAAGGGTTCTCTAAGATGATTAAAAGACAGCAGTTTAGTTTTGGAGGCATTAAAATTAAGAAACCATTTCTTGCCTAACAAAAAATATTTGCAAATGCTTTCCATTGTCCTCAGCTTATCACAATCCCTGCAAGGGTTCCATAGACATACTACACTAAGGTGACATATCACTTGTGAAATTCTCTTCCGGCTTCTTGTTTTGCAGTCAAACTTTGATCTTCAAAAATTTAAATGCAGTGTCAATCGTTATCTTTTATCTTCTTAATTCCTGTTTTTTATTGTTCTCTCTCCTTAATAGTATCTTTTTTTTAATTTTTTCATATTATCTAATACTCAGTAACCTCTTGCATCTTAGTGGCTTCATTGCCTTGCTTGGAGTGAAATGATTAAAAAAAAAACAAAAAAAAAATTAATTTTGTATTTTTTTCCTGAAACATTAGCTTCTAAAACTTTTGTATAAATTTTAGATGTGGAAAAAATATATGTCTCATTCTAGAAAATAGTTACAAGCAAAAAAAATGTTTATTGTAGGATTGATTGATTTGTATTTTTTATGGCTTATCAACCTTTTGTGGATTATTTAAAACCAAAACACATTTTCCATAAGAGTACACAGTATTTCCAAGTTGTATTTTCAATTAGAGTACACAGTGTTTCCAAGCTATCCCCCAAGTACTGATTTACACTAGGATAATATATCTAATAAATATGTTTATTTTATGAGAGGATCAGATAAAAAAATATAGAATCTGGAATTTTTTTAAACATAACATCTGACTTAGTCCCCACCTCCAACTTTTTATTTTGTAGTGACCTGCTTGTAATAATCAATGCCTCCATAATATAAGAAAGTAGTTGTCAACTATTCAATTATGAAAGAAATTGCATGAAAAGGTATCACGTATTTAACTGTAAAATATAATGTCTAAGACATTAGGTTTTATATTCTCGATAGCATCCCAATATTCTTGGAGTTCTTATTTCTTTTTATATATAAGAAACTTGTTGCAGTTGCTGAATTCATAGCATAGGATACAAGATATATAAGTATAAGTTAATATTATCGATTCTAAAAATTTGTCACTGAATACTGAAAAATTGTTGCAGTTCGGACAGGCCACAGTTTGTTTGACTTCTGAATTGGACAGCTGATAACAAGGTTCATAAAAAAAAAAAATCATCACTCTCTTTTTTTTTTTAAAAAAGATAAAATAAATAAATATCAACCTTAATTTGTTAACAGAAACCTTTCCAGGGACATAAAATATCTAGAAATATCTTAAAATTCATAATTTGGGATTTCATACATAATTTAATTTTCAAAAGAAGTAATAAATTTTTTTAATATTCAGGCTGTTAGATGATAATAATAAACAGAGAATACACTTTGATATGAATAGCCACTAAAAATAACATTTAAAATGATAATAACAAATTAATTTCTAAAGAAATGATGGAATTTTTATTTATTAATCTGAAAAATTTTATTGCAGAAACATTATTTTTAGTGGATACCCATATCTGAATAGACGCTACGTTTTGTTATTAAACAGTATATCTATATATAAATTATATATTAAATTTACTTATATATACATTATATATTAAATAACATATATATGAAATATACAGTCAGTTGTCCTCCTAAAGTGATTGCCAACAACAACAAGAGAGAGTTCACTCTGCCCTGCTATTCAACCCATAGCTTGGGGCTGGGGAGAAAAGGCACATATTTTTCTTTAATAAGATTTCTCAAATATTCAGGCCATTAGATGAAAATAAATATACATACTGTTTAATAAATAATCAGAGCATCTACTTGAATAAGGGTATCCACTGAAAATAATGTTTCGGTTATAAAAAACAAAATTTAATATATAATTTATTTATTGTGGGTGTGCAGGTGGTGTAAGGGATGGTGGTTTGGAATGTGAAATTGGAGAGCTGAGTTCAAATTCCAGATGAGTTTGTTACATTCACTTTCACATAAGTCAGATACTAGTATATAGGTACATCCCCCCCACACACACATGCACACCTAAAAAGACTAAAATTATGTTGTAAAACCATGACTATAATCTGTTGGGTTTGTGAAGAAAAACTTTAAAAAACTATATGACTCAAGATTTGATAAAACAAACACATCAGATAGATTCATAGATTCAAATTGTAGCAGATACATGTTTTATTAATTAATCAATTTCAGAAAAAATAAAAACTTCTTTTTATTGGAAATTATTAATAAAATACAATATCACAACTTAGTAGATACCAAATAAAAATAAAATTTAATTAGCTTATAATTTACTTAAGAAAGATAAAATTTACACAGAATTTAAAACAAATATCAAATTATTAATCTGGAAAGTTTCACAATTTAATCAAGTTAAGTTATTAGAAATTTTATACTCTTCAAGAAACACTTCAGATGAAGCCAAATATTTTTCTGATAAATATTTACATTCATTTTGTGTTTACTACTACATCTGCATGCCAGGCATGAATAAAGAACAATATAACAACTTGGCAATTAGTGTGATAGTTGAAGTAACAGTCCTAGTTAAAGTTGGAAGAAGAGTTGTTAAGAACTCTTCCTGTGTCTATTTCCTGTTGTACAAAAACTGACTTCATAAAAAGTAGATGAAAAAAAAAAAAAAAAGAAGTGGTATTTCTGTCTGAATTTCTGGGGTGAGGAGTTATCATTATTTACATTCAGACTATTGTCCTCATCTTTGTTGTTGTTATCACAATGTTTCGGCTGTTGTGCTCTCCAGCATTAATCAGTTGTCTATCAATCCGAGTAACCAACAGGGAATTCCAAGTAGCAGCAGCTGTAATAAAAAGAGAAAAGCTTCTGTGAGTGCTGTCAAGCATGAGGAACAGCAGCACATATCAGTAGGTAGTTTAGGTTTATGGCTCCAAGTTCTGCAAAGAATAGCCTAGTAGATTAAAATGTTGGTTTGTGAAGATGGTGATATAGTAATTGTGGGTAGTGTGTACTGGGCAACATCAATAACTCAGTAGTTAGACAGTCATCAGCAAAATGTCAAGAGATGTGCAAATTACTAGTTTAGCCCTGGGCAGATATAGCTTTATTCCTCTTTGTGAGAATTCTGATTTGTATTTTTTTGATCTGTCAAAATAAATAATGTTCCTTTATCTGTCTCCTGACAATTTTAATTTAGCCTCACACTGATCAGAGGTCACCATGAGAAGACAGTCATTGCAACCAAGACTTTATCTTGTAACATGCATTAACCACACTAAAATAATGGTACATCTTTTTAATGATTGGTTTGTTAACAGATATCATATGATATCTGTGAAAATTATTAATGTTAGATTCGCTTATCATCCGGTTCCCACTCCTCCCTGGTCTTTTGAATAGGAGTAGAGGTTTATCCCTTGTTTAGGATTGGGCTTCAGGTTCCTTCTAAAGTCTTATGTGCTTTTACTCCCTTTTTACGCCCCTTTCATCTTAGTGGCATTATCACCTTGCTTAGGGTGAATTGATTAAAAAAAAATACTCCCAGCTAAAAATAAAGAAAGAAAGAACGGAAAATAAAGAAAAAGTTCTAATCTTTAAGAATAAAACTAAGGTAAGCGTACTGCTGAACATAAAATGTTCTTTCATTCTTAACAAAAATAGGAAAATAAAATTCTTTTTTGTAAATAAAAAATTAAAAAAAATAGACCTCTTTCCTGGATATTTTATTTTTTATATTCTTTATAATTTGGAGAAGAGTGTTTTTTTATCATTCAAAAAACATTTTCAGACACGTGAACAATTTTCTTTGCGATTTTTGTTGTTCCTACAATGACTCAACTAAACACTAAAATCCATTCATTCATATAGTCTTCTTCAGGTACTGTTTCAGTTTAAAAAGTCGGTTTTTCAAATCTTTTTTTTTTTTTTTTTTTGTAATACAAAGAAAAACACAAAATTTAAACATTATCATTCACATTTCATAATCATGTAAAAAATATTTTAATTTTTTTAATAAATTTCTTAGAATTAACGACTGCACACATCAAAAAATAAGATATTTTTTAATGATTAAAAAATAAAAATGTTACATATTACTAATATTATTTAACAAATGGTAAAAAAAGTAACTTAAAGAATATCTGACATTTTAAAAAAAATTGCTGCTTGCAGTTCTTTAAAAATTAAAAAGTAAAAACTTATCCTAAAGTGCTTTTCTTCACCCATTCATTCTCTCACTCTTCTCTTCTTGTTGCATTTTTACTGCTAAAATAATATAAAATAAATTAAAAAGTGATGGGACATTAAGATTCGATGTAAATGAAGTCATTTCACCTGTAATTACTAAATTTTACGATTATTCTGATATTATTTACAAACCAAGAAACGTTATTTCTAAATTTGGGTATAACTTTTTTTTTTTTACCACTACTTTGAGTCCCATGATTTAAATTAAATTTCACTGGCAGTCTTACTCAGTTTTTAAGTTTATTGCCATTTTAAAGTAATATATTTAATTTATCGCTTACTTAATAATTTTCTTCAAACCAAACCACAGACATAAAATAAATGTTTACTTCTTAAAATTACTTTCAATATCATAACTTCCTGCAAAAAAAAAAAGAAGTTTCTGTTTTTAACCTGCTGAACCATATTCCATTGCAACTTTTTAAAACAGCTGTTTCGTGATAAATTACACTTAAAAAAAATTAAAAAACCGTTTATTGCTTAATACATGCAAATAATATAAAGACTTTGCTCATAGCTATATAGTTATTATTATTATTATTATTGCAGACAATGCATTTATTACCGGCAACTTTATAATGATGAATTTAGAAGCCGAATTCGTTTCGGCATGAACCTTAATCGTCTTTAACTCCTTACTGCTACTCCTGCTACACTATCACGCCACTTATCACACACAACTGTTTTTACCACCCACTTAATTTAAAAAAACGACCAAAGACATAAAAAATATCAGCAATTTGCAACGAAAACAAATCATACTAACCATCTAAAATAATCTAAACGGTCAACAATAATAAAACCCAGTTTATTGCAGCTGGAGAAATGAGAACTATATTTTTCGATTTCTAGCCTCTACTCATTTACTTAGATTTTCTCTAGTGATTTTTACCGCCTACAAAATCTCGAGTAGATTGCGGAAGGATAAATTGAAAATACTAATAATTACATTACCGAGCGGAGAGGGTTGTGGTTTGGCTGTAGTATTAGCGTTGCGTCGTATTACAACTAATCCCTGTAACAGTCTAAGTAGTGCCACAATATGGCGGTCTACCTAGCTGTCAGAGTTTGTGGGATGGAACCATGAGGTCCACCGCAGACGTAAAATTATCAAAAAAACACTACAATTGTCGTTTTGGAATGATCTGGATTTAGATATCCGAGTCTACCAACTTGTCAGACCATCATCATCACCTTATTGTTTTATTTTTTTTTTTACGGACTTTCTAAAGTCATTGTCGACGCTGTCTGCTTCCTGTCGCCATTGGGGCATATACACATTAAAATTACAGTGTTTAGGTATTAGATTTATTTTACATAGACATATTATATGTCATAGCTATCGTGTTTGCTACATAATCCCATCGGCTACTGTCTTGTATTTCCTGTTCGTCTCTTTATCGGAATCAATTCATACTTTTTAAAAAAGGAAGCGCGAGAACCGACGTCAAGACCTCACCTTTTACCTAAATGGCTGTACAGCAGGTATGTTGTCCAACTCCTTGCTCTTTTTTTTTTTTTTTTTTTTTTTTTTTTTTTAATTTTTTAAAATTATCTATTTGTTTTTCTTTCTTTGTGAATGTCACCTTTATTCAGATAAGTAAACGTTTATTGCCGTATTAACCAACTGGGATGATTACAATGGAGTTACTTAAAGACTGATACCTTTTTTTTTTTCTTTTTTGAAACCATAAAAAGCAGCTACCTTCAGACCTCATCATCAAAATGTCATTTTTTTACGCCATCCGGATTGTTAACTTTCTTTCGATATAATTTGGCTAGGAAATTATTAAATTGATTTTTATATAGTAGGTAAACAACATAAATAATTAGGTGGATGTTTTTTTTAAGGGTATTTAATGATCAAAACTACTATAGTAGTAAGCTTGTTTTAATGTTTAGTATGCCACAACCATTATTTGTGTATTTAATTAAGTGATCAACATTGACACAATGTCTGAAGATGTTTCTATTCTTGGCATTTAAACAGCTGATGTGGATTTTGTTGTTTAAATATCATGACTTATCTTTAACCTTGTTAATAAAAAAAACAACATACTTTGAGATATAAATAATAAATAGTTGTTGAACAATAACATTAACCACCACCAAGTTAAAAATATTTTTACCGTGACTTTCAAAAGAAAAACATTCATAATAATTTTCATCATTTGTGAATAGTTTCTGAAAGTTTCATTAAAATCCAACAATTATTTTTATTTTTGCAAGATTTTCCAAATTAATGTCCGTTATTAACAAAAAATGTGTTGAATTTGCTGTTATTTTTAGTAGTACCCCAGGATGCAAAGAGAAACAAGTTTTTTTTTGTTTACTAAAAGTGAGAATGTTGTAAAAAGGATTGAAAATTTAAAAAAAATACTTTGTTCTTTCCTCTTAATAGTAACATAAACCTTTTGTTTGACGATAAAATTTTGATTTTTGTCAAATTTAAGGCCGTTTTTGTCATATGCTCATTTCCAAGCAATCTCATGGCGGTCCCTAAATTATTATTACACTTTTTAACCATTTTTTTTTCTTTTGTTGTTCAAAAGGTGCGTTTTAATTTTTAAATATTTCAAAAAGAAAGATCACTGTATAATTTGTACATATGTGCAAGTGTATAACAGCAACACAGTGCGATCTATGTCCATTTTTAACTCAAATCCGGATTTTATTTCTTCATTAATAATAATTTGAACGAATTTCTTTCTGTGAAAAAAAAATGTTTTATTTTCATTAAGAAAATAAATAAAATTGTATTGGGTCGAGTTAATTAAAAATGACATAAAATGAATGAAAACAGGAATATATATTTTAATTACGATTATTACCCCCTTGGTGATGATGACATCAGTCAGAATGTTTCTTTCTTTACTGCCTTTTATGACTAATAGTTGTAAAACGTAATTTATCTTCTTTTTTTTAATGTAAGTCTCTAAAAACTGCAGTTTCATGTGTGATAAAAAAAGAAACTAGTTTTTAATGATTTTTTTTTTTAAATAATTTATTTGTGTAATAAAAATAATTGTGTCGATCATTGTGAATAACTAGAAATTTAAAGTTAAGGAACATAATTTTATTTATTTGCCTAAGTGACATTATCTCCAAGACACTTATTTCTTTAAAATTTTCTAACCTTAAAAAGTAAAACATGTACCAGCAAAAATATGCTTGCTGCTTAGTTTTAAGAACAGGCTATCTATCATTAAAAAAAATCCTTGACTCTTTAAGGAATTTTTTTATGTAGCCTGTTGTTAAGGAGAGACAAGTTTTTATGAGTTTTTTTTGTTTGTGTCAGAAGTTACAGACTTAAGGAAATGTTTGCAAGCAATTAGAGGAAACTTGTCTTTAACTGTGACACTAAAAGTGTAAAAATCATTTCTATGGCTTTTTACTTGTTTGATATGATAATACCACCAGCATGGTTGCTCACGACTTGAGGAAGTCAAGTTTAAAATAAATCGTTTTACAAGATAAATTAAAAAAGGGAATCTCATAATGTAATTTTTTTTTCTCGCTAATCAATGTCTTCTCTCGTTTGAAAATAAATAATTATATAAATGAACATCTATTTTGTTTGAGTAGAGACAGCTTTGAAAATAAGAGGCCACGTGATTTATGCTAGTCTTTTCCCTCCATCCAGGGGATTGTTTCAGCCCACCACAGGTTTTTTAGTGAGTTCTTAAATTATTCATGAACTGTTTCGTGTGAAATCAAATTTGTCGCGAACGTTTTAAAAGTTTGTGGTTCACTGGGCAGCTGTGACAAAGATAACTTTTTGTCAGATAGACATGAAAAAAAAAAAAAAAAAAACAAGTTTTAGTTACGTAACTGAGAGAAAAAAAAATCCTCAACAAATGACAAAAATTTTATTTAGATTCCGAATCAAATAAAAATAAACTAGTGTTGAACTGTTGATTCTTATTGATATCTGTTTTCCTCTGAGTTAAATGAAAAACTGAATGTAATTATTATTAGAGTGGAATTCTGTTTTTCATACAATGAAACTCGGGAAAGAGAAAGCCTTTGCGGAGTGAACATAGAAGACGAATTTTATAAGGATTGTCCTCCTGGCACAGACAAAATATGCATGATGAGGCTAGCTTTCTCAGTGAGGTGAATTCCAACTTTGTTTTTTTGTTTTTATAGAAATTCCAACTTTTTCTATGCTTTAAAAATAAATTAACCTTTTGCATAATTTATGTCCATTTAGGTAGCCACCCATTTAAAAGTTATTTTGCATGATTTTTTTTTTTTTTAATGCCAATTTACTGCCAAATGTGTGTCAATTTTTCAGTTTATTGATTTAATTCCCTATTTTCCCCCAAATAACTTAAAAAACTGTTACTATTGATTATTATACAATTCAAGTTGTAATCTATAGTAATTTAAGGTGGCCTTCATGAGAAGGACATCTAAGTAAATTCATTTAAAATTCACTTTTCTGATTTGTTTGGGATAAAAAGATGACCAAAAATGCATAATTTTGCTTGTGTGTTTTGTGTAGCAAATTGGGGTAAACATTGTTCTTGAATTTGAAATTTCTGTTTGTCAATGGACGGAAATTAGTTTATATAAACATCTTTGCTCAAGTCTAGAGAAAGATAAAGTAGGCTTCTGTGATGAACAATAACTTCCTGTACTTATTGCTCAAGCAATTAGAACCTCCTCCTGGAATTGCCTTTATGAATAAGAAGAGCATCTTGAAAACACCTGCTCTTGTTTATAGAGGAGCACAATTTTGATGTAAAGAAATAACAGGCAAAATGCTCACTAGTATTGACTGTGATTTATTTCTTACGTCTGTTGATAGCGTTTTTATTTGTGCATTCTTTACCTCAGCATATTGCAGTTAAAAGAAAAAGTATTTTCATGCTTATTCTTAACTGCTCTTTCTTTGAATAGCACAGGTTTTATTTATGGCAATAATCAAAACAGCTCTGGTATGTGCATTTAACTCTATACTCAAGTGATTTGTGTAAGTGTTGGGGACTAGTGTCTATACTGAAATAGAATAGTTACAACTTAAACTTGAAGGCCTAAGAACATTAAAAGCCATTTTTATGTAATAGTTGCAGTTTATTGCTTAGCCATGTTATAAGGTTGGTAGTTTTTCTTAAAAATGATACTAAAAAACTGATTTTTAATTTTAAGTTATTGTATTGGGAAATGACTTGGATATGAAAGATTTCGATCTCTTTCGTTAAAGCAATTGGGATGTTGGAGTATTGACCTTTAACAAAAGATGCTTTAGAGTTGAATCAATTTTACAAATGGCTGAAAGTGCTGCTAATTTAAAAAAAGAAAATTCAAAATCTTAAAGTATTATGAAATCTTTCTTTTGAAATCTGTCATGAATAGAATTGTTTTTCATCACTATAAATATCTGCAAGATGAATTGTTGAAAAGATGGTTGTTAGGAGCAAAATTCTTTTCTCTACTTTCAGTTTATTCTCTTTAATCATCTATTTTTAGAGTTCTTGTATTTGATCCTGTTTATTTAGTACCTTTTTAGGAAAAAGCTTTATTCTAGTTCTTTTCTTGTTTGTTAATTGAGAAAATCAACCAAATTTAATTTTACAATTAACTTTTAATATTGCACAGTGATTGTTTTGCTCTGTCTGCTCATTTTATTCAGCTGTTTCAGAGAAAAGTTAAAGTTGAGCTGAGTAACTGGGTGTGTGATCTAATTTGGGATTATGAAAATCTTCTAAATCCCCCACTGTATTTTATTAGATTTTGCCTTTCGTTCAGCTCATCTAGCGAGGCTAAATGTCAATCTATTTATACAGTGTCATACTTGAAAGCTACCAAGGGCACCTAAATATTCTGATCTCATATTTGCTAAGCTTTAAAGAATATAAAAAAGGGATTTATAATTAAAAATAAATAATTGAATAGTTTTTCTTGCAATTTAAATATTTCCACTTTTAAAAATTCTATTCCATTATCTGCTATTACTTTATTCTTGTGCTTCTCTAAATTAAGTTAATTTAAAAAAAAAAAATTACTAAGGTATTTTGAGAAATAGCTAATTTTTTTTTTTTTAATTGCACATTACTTTTATCTTCTACAGTAGTTGCTGTCTATTAAGTACATTTAAATGTGATATCTCCTGGGTCTACTGTATTGCTGTGATGAGTAACTATTTGTAGTTTCAGGATCGTGTTTTATTTGTAGAAGGACATCTCTTGGTGTAATGAGGTTTTATGAAGATGTCTATGCAGGAACATTCTAAAAGACAAGCTTATAGATGGTTAACATTATAAACTGACTTTCTAAATAACACCTGGTTAGATTTTGTCACTACTAATTGTAGAAAAAGGGTCCTGTGTTACCTCAGACTTTTTGTAAAGGATGATGTAGTTAAAATTATTCAACTTATTATTATTCTATAAACTGATTTTTATCTTTTAAAACATGTTTGTATTGAACAAAGTTAATATTGCATAAACAAAACTGTAACTGTTACTTATGGTTAATTTGTTTACCAAATATTTAGTAGGGGCTTTTTTTATTGTAGCATTTATGTTTTAATCATTTTAACACAAATGCTGCAATAATGTCAAAGACAGGTGCCACTTACCAAAATATAACTAAACATTTTTTTTTTAAATACTATCCCTTCTTGGTTAGTCCCAAGAATTTTTCAGCACTCAGTCTTATAATTTTCTGTTCATAATATTTATATCCAATCTTACTACTAAATCTCACTAACCCTCTTACTACTAAACTGCTGCTTCTTAGGAGTTATTTTTCATTCTTCAGAATAATTGATATTATTTTTAACCATTTTATATAATTTTCTTCCCTTTTCAAGTTAAACGTTCTAAAAGATCAGAAAACATTGAATAAATTTGATTCATTTCTTACTGGCTTTTAAGCAATGAATAGAATTGTTACTTAATCATTGATCTTTGTTAACTTTCTTTGGATGTAGGTCGTATAATCCAAATATTTGAGAGATCAACATAATTCATGTATAAAAATATTTTTATTTTCTTTGACTTTATTCTTTATGGTGTATAAATTTATTGTAGATTACAATTAAAATATAAATGGATTTTATGTGAAAAATTCAAAGTTCTTTTTGAAAATGAAAAATAGTGTCAACTATATTACTGGCTTTATTTAAATTTTGACCAATTGCTATTTTTTTTCTTTAGTATTATGCATAAAATGGTGATCAAGTTTTGTAATTGTGTTAAATTTAATATGAAGAAAAAAAAGGTTGTCAAGAAACTTTTGATTGTCTGTATTTAAATAAAAAAAAATCGGAATCCTAAATTTCATTTAATGGTTTTATTAGTCAGGCTAACAAGCTTAGGGCTTTGTTTTACTACTCCTACTACATTGTTTATTTGGGTCATTCTTTACTTCTACTCACCTATCTTTTGACAAACTGTATGGATTTACCTGTTACATATTATAGGACTGCCCGGGGGGGGGGGGGATTTTTTTTTTTTTTTTCTCTTCTCTTCTCTTCTCTCCACTGTATTCTCTCCTATTTAGTCAACCATTTTGAATGCCTATTCTTCCTTGAGTAGTCAAGCTTACTATTAAGATTTTGTGTTTCTCGCTATTTCTTACCGTGCACTTTTATCTTTTATTTTTCTTTCCACATTAATGTTATTGTGAATTAAATGACACATTTCTTCTGAATGATATTAGGATTGTTGGATTATTCATAAATACTTTATTCTTGTATAAAAATATTTTTATTTGATGCACTTAAAATGAATATTTTAAACTTGATTAGCATTTATAAAATGCTATTTTACAACAGAAAGAAAAACATGCTGAAATGCTTTGTAATATCAGTCCTCCTACATGGTAGTGAAGACTAGAAAATTTTCTCACATGAAGCAACAGATGTTGCTCTACAGAAAGATGCTGAGAATACCATGCATATTGCATGTAAGCAATAAAAAAATGGAAACAGAAAGAAGTTATACTTAGAATAAAAAAGAAACAGTTTATGTTTCTAGGATGCATAATAAAGAAAGAAGGCTTGGAAAATTTGACACTTGCAAGACATTGACAGACAAGTGTGGGGAAACAGTAACCTACCTAATGTGCTTGGGTAAATGAATAGCAATGGGAGGGATGATACAAAGACAAACATTACTGAGAGCTACAAAAGATAGGAAATTGTAGAGAGCCATGATCACATATACCCTAATGAGACACAGCGCATAAAATATTTTACAGCTGAGAGCATTTCAGTTTTTCATCAAGTTAAAGTTAACTGTTGTATTATTATTATTTTTTTCTCTTGTTAAGGTCTATTTGTCAACAACATTTTTTTTATCCTAATGTTCACTCAATAGCCACTCAAGCTAGAGGATTAGTGAATTATGTTGTTGTAATGGTGGTAAGAAGAAGTAAGAATTGCAATTTAAAATATGTAGGAAATCTCTTAATTTTAAGTTCCACTCTTAATTATGAAACGGTTTATTATCATTGGTAATTTTTCTGATATCTTGTATTTTAAAGTCAATTATTTTTCTAACATTAATGTCTAAATAATTGATTGAGATGTATTGTTTTAATTTTCAATTCTCTAATATGTTTATGATTAGGTATACTAAAATACTAGGATGTTAGCAAATATCCTCTTCCAATTCCTTGTTTGTTTTTACCCTCCACTCTCAATGCAATGAACAAACTTTTTAATTCAATGAATTGTCTTTTTAATTAGGATATTTGGGTTTTCAGTTTCCTTTTTGATCTTTGCTTTTTAATTCTTTTATTTAATAATTTAATGTTTATCTTTACAAATTAATAATAACAGAAAATAATATCTTTGAAAGAAAACTATTATCTCAAAATCCGCTTTGGTATGAAATGATCCATGTCAATGGTGATGTGTTAGTTGGTCATATGTAATGAGGTCAGCAGTCTGCAATAAAAATACATTTGCTTGTTACTTAAAGTTAAATTGAATAATCTTTTTTTATTCAAAATGTATGTATGTATGTATGTATGTGTGTATATATATATGTGTATATATATATATATATATATATATATATATATATATATATATATATATATATATATATATATATACATATAATGCTGTTATTCCATTCACTAATTTCTTCTATAGTTTCTTAAGGTTACGTTTTGATTGTGTAAGCATCATTATTGGCCTTGGAATTATACACTTTTATTGATAACAATATCTATAACTATATATCTTATTTTATAGATTTTTAGCAGTAAAAAAAATCTCTTAATATATACTGATAGTCTGTAGTGATAATCTTCTTTTCCTAAAGATGCTTTATTTTAAATTGTAGAAGTCCCCCACCTCTCTGCTTCACTCCTGGATTTTTACTCAATTTAATCTTGAATAACATCAAATATAAGCCATTATGATCAATGATATTTTATTTATTTTTTTTAAACCAAACCTCACTGAAACAATTGATTTTAAAGTAATTTTTAAATTCAAGTTGCAAACATTAATTTTTAAACGGAATTTTATAGTTGGTAGCAGCCTAAACAATTTTATTGGCAATATATAAATTTAATTGTATTTAAATTGAATAATTCTTGTTTCGTTCTCATCTCTCTCATGTTCTGCATGTGTTTAGTTTAACCAATTTAAAATTAAGTAAAACACTAACATGAAACTGCTTAATACAATTTCAAGAAAATTGACTTTCCGAAAATTATTTGTATTGTTTTTTTTTTTTTTTTATTTGTATTCAAAATTAATTTTCATTTTTGTTCATTTCATTCTCTATTTGAAAAATGCAATGTATTTTAAAATATTGTAAAATTTGTTTTTTTCCAAGTCGGTGTTTTCACAATAAAATTCGTATTAACTGATGGTAAAATTTTCAGAATTTATTTATGAGTAATATGCCATGCGAGTTTCTGCTTAGAGAATTTATTGTATTTAAAAAAAAAAAATAAATAAATAAAAAATATACTGGTTTGGGATTGTCATGGTTCATTATGCAACAAATTTTATAGAAATGTGAATTTGATTAACACAGTACCCCACATACCAGAGTAAATTTACATATATGTGATTTTTATGACTGTTATATTGTGTTATGGGCTCCTTGACCTTTCATCAATCTTTCAACCATTTTGATATCATCTTTACTTGAATATGGCATGGCCCACCGGAAACTGTTCTATTAAATTTGGTGTCTTTTTTAAAAAAATCTTCTTTTGCTTAAAATTTTTGGTTGTGGCTTGTATCTCTCAAACATCATTTTCACCAAGAACTTGCAATAATTCTTTGCATTTAATATCAGCATCAAGTTCAAAGTCAACGTATAATTTTATTGCGTACAGTATGAGTTAAAAAAAAAATTCCATTTTTATGAAGGAACCAGCCTCTAGCTCAGCCATCGGTATCATCCAGTGTAGCTCTACATTTATCACTAAAAATGACTGTTCAGAGAGACATTGATCAGGTACTCCATTGCGCAACTTGCATGTTAATCTTTGTGATGTATATTTAAAATAGGGTGTTTAGTCTTTTCAGGTCTTTAGCCAATGTTTTAATCTTCTGTATCTGTTTTTCTGTTTACAGCTGAACAACAAGCTTTTTCAGATATTTTCTTGCTTTTCCTTTTTTCTCAAATCTCTTTGTCATTGTGAAAGTCAGGCTTTTCTTGTTATTTTGTTAATGTTTTACTTCTGTTAAAGTTTTTCATAAGTTCCAACAGGCCATCTTTCTTATGACTCATGGCAATCCTCATATTTATCTGAAATTTAAAGGAAAAAAAAATCTGTAACTATACATAAATTTATATGTAATGAACTCGAGTTGCATAATCTCCCACCATTAAGTTATTTTTAATATTTCTAATAAAAGCGGATATTACAAGTTTTAAAGTTTACATGGTATATTTATCAATTATAAGAAAATCTTGAAAATTTTAACATAATTTAGTTTGCATTGGTTAAATGGGTGTGCTTGATACTATATTAAATTGAATCTCAACTATAAGTGTGTGTGTGTGTGCGTGTATAAATAAATCCTTGTTTTTTTCTTTTTCATAAATAATAAAAAAAAACTGGTGTCAACACACAAATTTTTTTGTATAGTTTAAAAAAATTTTCATAGATTGACCACCTTTTCAAATCAGACATGTATGAGTGACTATTTTGGAATGTAGGCTACACCTACCTGCTAACAATGGTTGGCCTGATGTGAGGACCTTTTGTTAACAATAACACGCTTAATATATTCATATCAACTAATATATACATACATAAAGGATGCACTGAAAGAAATACCTCTTATTTATTTTTATAGAAATGATAAAGGAAGCACAATAACTATATCGGATACAGCAAGTTTTCAGTTAACAAAATAAAAAAAACACTTTTTTTCACAATAACCACTATTGTGTATTGACAGGTGTGCTGGGCTGGCAGGTATATGGCTTTCATATGCATCATTAATGCCACTGCTGAAATGCAGTGCTTAACTATGCTCACATTCACTGTTTGGTTTCTATAAATGTTTAGGAAGCATTGATGAATGTCAATGTGTGCAATTTTTTTCTGCATTGAAGAATTTGATGATACACTTCTGGCTCCTATGCGCTTTCATGTCAGATGTTGGTTTGTCAGACTATCTGTGACAAGGCAAAAAATTTGTTATAGATGCGATGGTTTAACTTTTACTGCCATATCCCCATCATCTGCCTCTGTCATGGACAAATATAATAAAATTGGGGGAACTACTTTTTAAGCAATCCTTGTGTGGAGTCTGGTTAACTGGTACATCAGTGTCAAGGAATAATTTTTTTATATGCTGTGCCTCCTTCAGGACATAAGTGATCATGGCTTTTCACAACTTCCTATCTTTCACTTTGTGGTTCTAAATAATATTTGTCCCCTTACAATATCGGTCTATATTGTCATTCATTTACCCTTTTTAAATGTTACTTGCTGCTTCCTTCTGTCCCCTTTTGCCTTCAATGTCTTGAGAGTGTCAAATTCTCCAATCCATCTTTTCTCATGTTCCAGAAGTTTCAACTTTCTCTTTCTGATTCTAAGCAAAGTTTTTTTCATTGTCATTTTCTTTTAAAATTTTCTTTTTTTTCTTTTTTTTTTTTTTTTCTTGCATGTTCCATCTATGGTATTCTCAGAATCCTCCTGTAGAACCACATTCTACTTAACCTTTTCAAGTTCACATTCACGTAATTGATGTATACAGCAAAAATTATTATTGTTCATTTCAGTAGACATATCTAAATGACTTACAAAAATATTATTGAATGTATTATTATAAATATAGCAATGGGACACTGTCCACTTTATCACATATCAATGTGTTTTGAGGGCAATTATGTCCCGCAGGACGTGTAGATGCATATGTCTCAAGACGTAAAAGGGTTAAGCAGACACTGTGTGTCTATCTATTACACACACACACACACACACACACCATAGCAGCAAGAATTCATTCAACCATGCTTTATTGGATGGATTTACCTGATAAGGTCTCTGTTTAATTTTTAATATACCTAGAAACCATTCTGCATGTCATGTAACTTGCATTTGTTTCATGTACATTTAAATTGAAAGTTTGTAAATATATATATATATATATATATATATATATATATATATATATATATTTGTTTATCGGTTCTAATAATTACAGAAAGCAAATGTAATAGCTAACAAGTAAGAAAAAAAAATCAGTAAATATTGCTCATAATATTTAACCCAAGCAAGGCAATAAAGCTGCTAAGACGCAAGCGATTACTGAGAGTGAAAGAATATGAGAAAAATCATTAAGGAGAGGGACAATAAAAAATGGGATTCAAGGAAACTGAAGAATTATGATTGACATTGCATTTAAATTTCATTTTCCTCTTTTAAATGAAGTCTTTTCAAAGTTGAAATGTCTCTGAGGATTGTCACCTTCATATAATAAAGATTTAAGAAATTACTTTTTGTCATTTTTATTTTAAAATAAATTTCTATCAAGTCATTCTAATAGGGCATCCTTCCTGTGAACTTTTTAACAAGTGAATTATGAAACCCCTATGGATTTTACATTTTGCTTGTGATCAGTTGTGGTTTCAGTATCTTATTTGTTGATTATGTCGAAAGACATATTGCAGTCTTGTTTTTTCTTTGTAATACATTAGCTGACCAGAATTTGTCATTATTGATTGTTTATATTTTTAGAAAACTTTTATTACTGCAAACACCTGGTTCTTTCAATTAAAGGTTTGGTATTAAAACCTAAAATTAATCAGCTATAAGATTCTCTAAATTTTTATTGATGTTTAGTGTATTTAATTCTCTAAATCAATCCTCAGTATTTAGATTTTGTAGAATCTGTATAGTTTTGTGTCAATAATGACACTGAAGAAGTGAAAACTTCAACTCTTCTCAGATAAGCTGATCAATAGCTAATTGTAATCTTTTTCATTAGCTTAACTGATGACCAATAAGTTGAAAAGTCATTGGTATGTTCTTTTATACAAGTTGCACATGTTTGGGCATGTGTCATTGTTTGCAGTCTGTCTCTTGCTGATATTTTGTACACAGGTCAACGGTTTCTACTTTCTGACAATTATTTCTACCAGTTGAACTTGATTCTAAAACACACACACAATCCTTATGAAAATATTATCACAATGAGTTTTTTTTTTTTTTTCATATCATCTGTTGCTTATCTTATGATTGTCCTTAATTCATTTCATTTATTTTATTTTTTATATCAGTGCATTAAAAAGACAGCAGCAATGAATTGGGAGTACTATAGATTTTTTTTTTTTTTTTTTTTTTTTTTGTCCTAAATAAAAATCATGAAAATTAATAACTGAATATGAAAGTAAATAAAATACACTGATACATAACAAATATAAGCAAAACTGATCAGTTTGTGATAAGGTCAAATTGACAGTTGACCTGAAAAATAACCTACAATCAGTTGTCAACTGGGGCAAGAAATGGCTTGTTAATTTTAATACCTCCAAAACAAAATTGCTCTCTTAGAGAACCTGTTTTGCCTTCCACCATGGATGATGGTAACTTCCAGGAGTTTGACTTATTGTGCCTCTGCTGGCATGAAGTAGAAAGATTATATTGAATCAATTGCTAGGAAAGTTGGTTCACTGTATCATGCTAGACAATTTTTCTCACCAGAACCTATCTGTACACATAAGTTGACCATTCATTTATGCATTTAATATTGCTGTCACATCTGATCTGGTGCTTCTGCTATGTATTTAGAGATTCTTGATAAAATCCAATGATGAATCTGCAATACTATTGGTCCTGACCTGGCATTTTGGTATCAGTACTCTTTCCCACCCACATAGATTCTCTATTAATATTTTCATGATAATTGTTCTAAGTTTTTCTCTTTGGTATCTTGACTTTACAAATTTAAGTGCAGTACTAGTTTGACAGCTAGGTCTTATCATTTCACACTTGAAATGGTATGATGTAAGTTCTATTTTAATAGTTTCTTCTCTCGCACTTCTCACTTGCAGAATTCTCTTCCACCTTCAGCTTTGATCTTTTAAAAATTTAAATGTCATGTCAATTGTTATCTTTTGCCGCCTTAATCCCAGTTCTTTTGTTCTCTCTCTGTAATAATGTTTTTCATTTTCTCATTCTTTCATACTCAGTAACCCCTTGCATCTTAGTACCTTTATTGCCTTGCTTGGGGTGAAATGATTTTTTTTAAAAATATATATTTACCAGAATCTTAAATGTTAAGAAAATGTGCTTTTTGGCCCAGTGGGATAAGTCAGCCATTGATGTCATTTAAAATAAAACATTGCTTGAATCTTTTCTTGTTTTCTCTTTCATACTCCTCTCAAAATTGCTTCACTGTAGCAAATACTTTCAGGTTACTGCTTAAAATAACTGACAATAAATTTAATTTTTTCTTTTTTCATTATACATGCCTTCATTTTAAAACTCATTGTATTAATTCATTGAGTTTTAACTTTGTACTTTTTTTACATTGAAAATACTTGATATAACTTCACATATTGAAAGTTATGCTTTCCCTTGTTTTGTACTTGTAACTCTATTGGCTATTTCTCAATTGACTAGGCATAATCAACTTTTAATTTGACCCCCCTCCTTTTCAATAAAGGAAATGGGTGAGGCAGATTGGCTGTGTCCACTAGTCTGTGTTCTGTTTGAAAACTAAGATAAAACTTGGCAGGAAATCATGTTGAAATGAAAGTTGGTATTGTCAAGGTCAAACATTTTCTGAAATGACCATTGTCACTGACCAGCTCCATGCCTAACATAAATCTACTAGTGATCTTATTGTAACCATTTTATTAGTATTGACTACAATCAGTCTTATAAATGCTATTGCCTGTTCCACCATGTAAAATATTTTCATTTTTTTTTTTTCTTTCTTAAATCAATTCACCCCAAGAAAGGTGATAGTGCCACTAAGTCACAAGAGGGCTACTGTGTGTGAAAGAGAATGGAAAATACTTTAGAAGGAACTGCAATCTAATCCTAAATGGGAAATGATGGATAAACCATTACTCCAATTCAAAAGACGTGAAATAGAAAAATGTTATTCTTTTAGTGGATACCTGTGTTTGAAATAGACAACCCATCTTGCCCTGTGAATTTAATAAAGAAGTTGCTCTCTGGTGGCATTTTTTCATGCAGGCCAATAAACTTAATACACATGTTTTAAAATATGGGGCATCCATTTCAAACATGAGTATACACTAAAAAAAGAAAAAAAGTAATAAAAATGTCAAAAATAAATCCATTCTTTAGAAATAATAGAAAATTAAATTTATTTTTTCTAATCTGTTACTGTGCCAATTTATTTTATTAAAAATCAAAAACCAATTTATTATTTTTTTTTTTTTTTTTTATATTAATATAAAACTATTAAATCATTTATGTTATATTTCTTAATTATTTTTTTTTTTCTTCTTCTTTTCCAGAGAAAAAACCAAGTCGATCCAGAAACAAAGTTCTCCAAATTACAAAAAATTGGGAAAGGTTCTTTTGGAGAAGTGTTCAAGGGAATTGACAATGAAACGAAGCAAATTGTGGCCATAAAGATCATTGATCTTGAAGAAGCAGAAGATGAAATTGAAGACATCCAGCAGGAGATAATGGTCTTGTCACAATGTGACAGTCCTTACGTTACAAAGTATTATGGATCCTACCTCAAAGTAAGCACCTCTTTTCTTTATCATATATCAACATTAAATATAAATGTTTTAAATATTGTTAGATTTTTATAAATATTCAAGATATCTTATTATAATTCAGCCTCTGTCCCTCCTCCTTGATTAGCACAACCATTGCACCCTGTCAATACCTAATAAATAATGGACTATTTCATTTTGATTGCGTGGAAAGATATAGTTATATCAGAAAAAATGAAAAAGAAGGGAAGATAGAAGTGTTTGTTTCCTACCAATATCTCATGAATAATGGACTATTCTGTTTTGATTGCATGTAAAGATGGAAAAGACATACCAGAGATGCTACTTGGTTTCAGTGATAAAATGAAAGGAGGAGGATAGAAGTGTTTAACAACTGTTTCAGTAAAATGGAAAAAGTAGTCAGTTTCAAATCTTTTCATTTGTACTCACTTCTTAATCAGCATTCATATTTGATCGTTATTGTAATATTATAATAAAGTTGTTAAGCTCAAATATTTAACGAAGTGATAGGGAAATTTCTATAAATATTTTATTGTTGTAGAACTTTGCCATGAGCTTATTTAATCATTAATTGAAGAATTAAGATTCATCAAAAAATTAAAATAAGAAAACTGAAATTTTCATGAGTATTTCTATTTTACTAAGATTAGTGTAGTAAAAGTCCATTACTGCAGGGCACCAAGTGAGGCTCAAAGTCACTACTGTGGTAATAGTCTACAATGCTAGCTTTGTTTCTGTCATAGGACATAAATGAATGGAATCGTTCATTTATGTAAATAGGTGGAGTCAAGCAGAGTTAGCATTCAGTCATTTTGCTAAATGTACCTTCATGTAGTAAACCTTCTATTTCATTACTTACCTATGAGTTTGTCTTTATTTCTTTCCCTCTGTTATCTCAAAAACACGAGATACAACAGCTTTACAATGTATCACCTAAAATCTTAGATCTACAGCATTTAGCTTAATAATAAAGATGTTTCATCAAGTTCTTCTATTTTGTCTCTTATGAATGGGACATTTGAAGCTATGCCTTGTCTTCTGAAAAGGCTAGACACCTACATAGGATGTGTGGGTAGTGTAATGTTTATCAGAATAGAAAGTGGAATCTGCATGCTGAGTTCAAGTTCCAGCTTAGTCTTTTGCATAGACTCTTGCACTAATGCCCTTGGGAAAGGTATGAATATGTCTCTTCTGCCAGCTATGGGTTAAATAGCATGGTAGACCAAGCTCTCTAGCTTTGGGTGGCAACCTGTCTAAAAGAAGGAAAACTCCGAATTCCAAACTGTGGAGAAGACAATAGAAAATGACTCCTGTATTTCTCAAGAAGGCTTAGCAATTTACAGTTAATAAAGAAAAGGAAACTGGCAAGCCATGATCACCTACATCATTTCTTCTAAAAAGTTGAAGATTAACTTTCAACAGGAAAAATTCTTTAAAACTCATTAAAAAAATCGGGGCCGAGTGTTAGGATTTCTCTTTTAAACTTCTATATGTCAGTTGCAAAACCTTTTTTCATAGTTACCAGATTCATATAAATTTGTAGATATCTGTATATAAAAATAGAATGATAATGCATGTCTATGTAAAATAAAAAAAACCTTCACTGTGATAGTGTCATGTTGCTTCTAATCTGAATTCTTGCATCTATTGAAATGGAAATACAGATTACATTTACTATTATTTATATTTCAACTTAATGTACTTTTTTTTCTTTTTTTTTTTGCCTCTCACGTTTCAACTGTTACTTTCTCTGGCTTTCTTTAGGCATCTGTCAATCATGGAATTTTGAACAGGGCTCTCTATTTATTCTTTAATTCATTCTTGTTCTGTTTGTCCATATCTTGTGATGTGTCTCTAGACATAGACAACATAACTAGAACACTCTATCCCTGTAAATTGGATAAAAGGTTCAGTTTGAAATTCCTCTGAAAGGTTTTTTGGGTCAACAGAGACCTGAGGAAAGGCATAGGACACAATGGACAAAATGTTGTCATAACAACAACAACAAAGATGAGCATTAGTCCTAATGTAAATAATGATAATTCCACATGTCAGAAATTCAGATATTGAACTTCTCCAAATCAATATACTTTTATAAATCTAAGATGACTAAATTTTATTTTTATTTTTGTCAGATGCCAATTAACTCTCTTCCTGCCTTTTTTTTTTATATTTTATTTTACTTCCCTAATTGTGACATGCCAGTGTTGATGGTAAGTTATTTCAAATGCCAACACAAGTCAGATGACAGTTGAACTGTAGAAGAAACTCCATTTATGCAGAATGTTTTATTTATATATATCTATATAATAAATATAAATGTCAGTGTGTCACAACCTTTTCAACTTTATTCCTAGAGGCTGTAGCCTAACATATCGAACCATTTAGAAGAAAGGCTGACCCATGTGCAAATCAAAAACATTCTGGGCTGAATCTGGACTTGCAATCCTGAAATTTTGTATTCCCAAGTTTTCATTACTGCCATTGTTTTCAGCAATTTTTTTTTTTTTTTTTTTTTTAATTTTTTGCAACATTTTTTGTATGATTTTATAACTTGGAAATAAATTTGTGAATAATTGAAATTAATTGCAAAATCCAGCAAAAGTCACCATGAAATAAAAAAAATAATAATTGTATAGAAAGTAAGGACCTACATTCATCAAATTGTCTTTAAATTAAATGATGGCAGAAGAATTATTGTTTAACTTTTAAAAGTTAATGTAATACTTAAATGCAGCAAAAAATTTTGAGTACTTCTGTAGTTTATTGTTGCTTTTTGCATCCACTCTTCCCTACCTATTGTGATGAAGGTCCAGTTATGATCCCTCTGGAGGGCTGCTTTTAAGCTTGTGTGTGTGAGATATATAAAAGTAACTCACTATTTTATGTACGGTGGACTCTTCCATCTAACTATAATTTTTACAAGATAGGAGAGTCCCTCATACATAAAATAGGGAGTTTTTCAATCGCCTTGTATATAATCTGTAGAAAGACAATAGAGGTAGATAGATTTTCCTGTTGTCTGGTTCACATTCGTCCTCAGGATTTTTTTTTTTTTTTTTTTTTATGTAAAAGATATTGTTCAGTTTTGTGTAAGGAATGAGTTCACTTGATGCAGTTTTACTTTTTGTTTTCCCCTTCTCATTGAAGAGGGAATACTTCAGAGCTGTGTAACTGATTTTCTTTTTGCTTTTTCCAGGGAACAAAATTATGGATCATTATGGAGTATCTGGGTGGAGGTTCCGCACTTGACCTCATGAAGGCAGGCCCATTCCATGAAAATGATATTGCCATCATTCTTAGGGAAATTCTCAAAGGTCTGGATTACTTACATTCAGAAAAGAAACTCCATAGAGATATCAAAGGTAGGCTCTTTTCGCCTTTTCATTACTTATCTTATTTTGAAAACTTATTTTAATAATCTCTATTAAAAAAAATTAGGCTCGTAATAAAACTTTGCAATAGAAAAAAAATCTAAATATCTAAAAAATAATCAATGGTTCCTCAGTAATATTAGCATAGAAAATATTTATAATATCTATTATTTCTAGGACATGGCATGGAAATAGTTTCCTGGAACTGTTATTCTTTTAGAATTCATTTGGCAGAATGCATATTCTTTAATATTTTGAGTTTTGTCTTTAAGCAAACCTTGCAACATACTTAATTGCTACTGTCCTGTCTTCTCTAAAATAATTTATTTTTATAATAAATACATTTCTCATATTGAGTAATATTGATTTTTCACCTTGCTTCTATCGTCCTCCTACACTGTAATAATTAACACCGTTTGTTACATAAGATATATCTTACACTTTCTGCGTGTGTCAGCTATCAAACTTGTAATGCTTACCTATAAATTAATCTCTCTGCAGTTGCTTAACAATCATAAAAGTTTCACTAAATTCTCATTATTACTTATATAGTTTTAAGTTGTGCGATATTTTTTTTAAATTGAAAAATTTCCTTACTGTAAATTAATTTATCTATATTTGATTATATTAGATTAAAGTGCTCAATATCAAGGATAGAGCTTAAGTAAATACATCAGATTGCATTTAAGCATGAAATATTCCTGTAGCTCTGTGTGTGTGTGTGTGTGTGCACACATATATATATATATATATATATGTGTGTTATTTTTTAGTGCATACCCATATTTGAGTAGATGCTCTGTTTTTTTTTTAAACAGTATATTTATTTATCTACTGGCCAGTAGACAATAATAAATATAATTTTGAAAAAGAAATTGTGTGTCTATTCAAATATGGGTATCCACTAAAAATATATAAAAGGGGACATTGAAGTCAACACCCAACAACAAGTCAATTTCATGGCCTGAAGATTGTGTTTTTGCATGAAATGGTCTGTAGCTGCTCGGTGTTGACTTCATTGTTCACTTTTATATTTGCATATGCTCTATCCTTGATATTAAGCATGTTCACACACACACACACACACACACACACTAGAAATTTCTTGGCTCAATCCACACCCTAAAATCTAAGTGAATATTTTCTGAATCCTTTTTTGATCAGGTTGAGAAGCTTCACCATGTCTTTATATATATTTAACTTTATCTCTTGGTGCCCTCACCCTGAATCTCGTAATACCAAGAAGATAGCCTAATCTGCAAGGAATCCAATTCAATGATGATCCCATTTTTCCCATCATAATTTTTCTCACAAGGGATATGATCGGTCAGTCTGTCTGAATAATTGTGGGTGGTGGATGTTATTTAAATCAAACAATTTTTTGACAGTTTTCACCAGATTTTTTTTCTGTTACTAAAAGCAGTGTTATTGCTGCAACTTTCATCAAAGCACAATTTCAAAAGTGACTGGCGGTGAAAAAAAAAAAAAAAAAAACACTCCAAAAATGTTGAACTTGGGCAACTAATCTTTATTAAATTGTTATGTCATTTAATCAGCCAAACCGGTTTTGTGGCTATGGAAAATTGTATATACAAAAAAATAAATAAATAAAAATGTCTACTTAAGCAGCAAAAATTTATTTAAACAATTTCTTCATTATTTAATAAATTGAAAATTTATAGATGTGCATATATAGATGTTATTTTGAGTAGATGCTTTTTTTAAAACACTATATTTATTATCTACTGGCCAGTAGACAATAATAAATATAGTTTAAAAAAATGTGTGTCATACATTGTGGGGTGTTGAAAAGGGATTTAAAAAATAATCTATTCATTTGGTCATATTTTGGGAAGTAGGTTGGACTAAGCTTTTCAGTACCTCCTTCCTGTCAATACACCACACACACACACACACACACACACACACAATTTTCTTTAAAAATAAAGAATTAATGGATTTATTTTTTAATCTGACATTTTTTTATTATTTCAAATCTTATTTTTAGTAAATGTTTGAAGAGATGCCCCATTTTTTTTAAAATGGTGTGTATTGTCTATTACACTGAGAAAGCTTAAATGTGATCTCTGGCAGGGTTTGAGCCTGTTTTTTCCCTTTGGAGGAGAAACCATCTGATTTTTTAAACGTCTTGTCCAAAGAGCAAGTGCCACTATTTACCATTTTAAGGAATGCACATCCCCAAGAGTAAATAGAATTTTTCTGGGCTATGATGCTCGCTCTCTGGCTGAGCGGCCTAAAGCATGCCAGATCAGAAGGTGGTTTCTCCTACAAAGGGGTAAGCAGGTTCAAATTCTGTCAGAGCAGACCTTTTCTTCATTAAGTTTTCTTGATTGCACAGACTAGCAGACATGATACAACCTGTTCAATAAAAATGGAGAATCTATTCAAATACGGATATATACTAAAAATAATGTTTGAAGATATATCATTCCATTCTGAGTGAATTGATTTAATAAAGGATAAATGGTTATGAAAATGTAAATGGAGTTTATTTTATTTGCTAAACTTGCAAGTTGAGTTGTATATATAAAGTTGTCAGTTTCTGTTTTTTTGAGTCAGACATTTAATGTTTAGCGAATAGGAAACTCTTCATTTTCTATCTTTTATTGATGCTTGATATTTTTCAGCTTTATTTCCTGCTACAAGATATCAAAGTCAAATTAAATTAACAGGAACTGTTCCTGTGGCTATCACTTACATTCTTTTTATTTGAAGGATTTATTATAAATTTTTTTATTGTTTATAAAGGAAATATATTTTAGCAAATAATTTTCAATTAATACTAAATACATTCCTGAATATATTTAAAAAGAAAAAAAGTTTTGTAAACCTGTTAGTTTGTCACTGAATCCATGTTTATCCAGGCCTTCTAGCTATTAAAGGGTTGGGTCTTTTACATTTTCTACTTTCAAGTTGAACAGCATTTAATGTTTACAATATTTACTTATAGATTGTGTCCTCATCTTTGTTATTTTTAGTACTATTCAGTTATTGTTTCCAGGCAGTCTATGCTTGGAAACAGGGTGAGGAATAACTGAGCAGTAAAAATAAGAACTAGATAAGATATCCTTAGACCTGAGTAGTGGAACAAGAACAATCTACCTGCCTGTAGATCAAATAAAAGGTTCAGTTCAGAATTTCTGGTAGGTTACCCAGATCCATATATGACAACAACACGGATGATGACAATAGTCCACATATAAATAGGGTAAATATGTCCATGTTTCAGAAATTCAGATTTCAACATTTTTTTTATGTTGATAAGCAACTTTGTTTACTGCTATTCTTTCTTGGTGTATGGCCACATCACTTTTCCTGTATGATCACCAAAGTTAAGCAGTGTCAAGCCTGCTCAGTACCTGGATGAGTGACCACTTGGGAATGAATACCAGGTGCAGTAAGCTTGGATGTGCATGTGATGTTATGGTTAATGACTCAGAATTGTTAATCATAGAGCTTCAATTCCCTTGTTGGGTTTGTTATATTCACTTACACACAAATTACCGTTGGGAAAGAATATGAATCCCCACATCTCTTCTCCATTTATTATTATTAATACTTGTATCACTAAAAACCATTATGACAAAAAACAAAAAAATTCTTACAATATAAAAATAGTTTTTGGCTTTAAATAACCTGCAAAATGTTGATGAGCTATAGAAAATGAATCAAGTTTTTTTTCTTAAAAAAATAGATTTTTTTTATTAATGTCAATTTGTGATTCTATATTTAAAGATTTTGGCAACAAAAGTCATTTGGCTCTGATCTAGTGTAGTTTTGGCTTAGAAATGAAGATCTGAATGGAATGTAGCCATGCTAATTTGTGTCTGCTTTCTTTTGACTGTAATCACTTTGTAGTTATTGCATATTTTGTATTTTGCTTACACCTCTTAAGATGCAATGTTGTTTTTGTTACTTGCCAACAGTTCCTGCCTTAGAGCATCTAACTTTAATATTTTTAGAATTTATAAAATTGGCATATTTAAAAATCTCTATTATAATAAACTATATGCATATATATATTTACTGGTCATGTAACCTGATCACCCTTTCTTAGTAATGAAGTATTCCAATTTTATGGTAGCAGGAGGCATTACTTGATATCACTAAGAAAGTGTCATTAGTAAATAGGGTAGATTAGGCTGCTGGTGCAATATTTTTCATGGAGAGGTAAAAACACACACACACATGCACACACACCCACACACACACCCACACAAATTAGGAAATCAGCCAATTCAATAACCTTGGTTTCAACTTTTCTTCTGGTGATTGCTTCAAGATACTGAAAGGTTGAAACCAAGGTATGCGAATCAGCTGATTTCCAAATTAAAAGCTCTACATGTTAAATTTTTATCTTTTTATATGTGTATTGGGAACTTTTTTAATACTACTGTTTCCTGGTCTAATTCAACTCTGACCATTAACTTCTTTATTTTATGAATGAATGAAAGGAGGTACTGAAAATTTCTTACCTGACATTTTCTCAAATCTGATCAAATGCCAGAATTTTTTAGATTCCTTTGTTGGGCAGCCACCTTTTCACTGTCTCTTTGTGTTACTAGATACATATATAAAATAACTAATAGTCATCAAAACTATTTCTGATCTGCAGTCATCATAAGTTTTCAGCAAATGGATAAAGCAATAGGTAAAAACTGATAAACATAGCATTAAAATTGTTACTCTCGGTTACTTTTGTAAGTTTTAAAGTCACTTGTGTGTTTATGATTGTGTGTATGTCTGTGTACGCATGATAATAGTGAGATTAGCCTTTTCCTTATATGTAAACATTTGGCATTTATTGAGTGAACAGTTAGCATTACTGTTGGTTGAATTTTATAAAATCTTTCTCTTAAAGCAGTCTATAAAGAAATTGGACTTCTCATAACCACTTTTATTGCCCTTTCCAGTAATGATGGGAGGTTCCTTCCTAAACTTAAGCTTAAGGTAGAATGGAAAGTCAACATCTTGATTATGCTATTGTTTTTCCTTCCAGCTACATTTGCTATCAATTTTACTTTCTATTGAGTGTCATTGATGTGATGCATGTATAATATAACACACATACACGCACTCACACAAGATTTTCTGTTTTTCAGTAATACAAGCAGATATATAAGTATTCTATGGTTTAAAAATAATGCATAATTCTTGACTGTTTTTACTTTAATGTTTTCTTTTTTTTTTCTTCTTCAGTGTCCATGGTAACATATTATGTGAATATATTTAGATATAAATCCTAGTTGACATTAATTTGTTTTAAACACTTTGAACAAAGCAGTTGATTTTCCTATTATGCTTTACTATAAAAGTACATCAACATAGTTATATATAAATAATATTTTTCTTTTTATTTGGGTTTAAATATTTTTTTGCTTGGATTTGAATGATTATTATCATATAAGCTCTGGATTTCATTTGCAAATTGTCTAGAATGTCATCTGTTTGATGTCTGGCACTTTTTTTAAGTTTGTGTATTTGTAGGCTTATTTTTATTATGAGTTTTCACACAAACACACACACACTGTCCTTCATACTTGACAGAAGAAGGTTATTTTATGTATATTAAATTTCAAGAAGTTTTCCTTTCCTAGTGAATATGTTAAACTTTAGTCATAACTGGTAACAAACAAAACAGAATTTGCCTACAGCAAAAAACATAAAAAGCTGTGTACCTGTTTGAAAAGAATTTGAGTTTCAGGTTTCTTTTCACATTTTAATGTGTTTACTCTAGTTTATAACTTTAACCTTTTAATCATGTTTTGAAAAATAATATTTGTTTTTATTTCCCATTGCATTCTTTTCTTGTGGGTGGAGGATTACATATAATTTCAGACTGATATTTTCCTTTTTGGACGATTTTTTCTATTTTTTTTTTTTTTTCTTTTTTTTTTTGTTATCCATAAGTTACATATGCTTAATTAATGTCCAATCTGATACCTTTTTAGCAAATTTTTTATCTTTTTAAAATAATTACTTTATACTTTTTTTTTTCATAACTGCCAACATGCAAAATATAAACTGGGAATAACACATTTTTGGAAGCATTTTAACAGAGGACAGAAAATGAAATACCAAAATCTGAAGGCATATGGGAATAAAAAAAGATGCTTTCTAAAAGTTAAGCAAAGTATTAAGAAACGGGAAAATTTAATTAGAAATATTGTTTCTCCTATATGAATGCTGGACAATCTCCTCACAAAGGAAGAGACTTGAGTCAATAGAAATATGGTTCTACTGAAGGATGCTGAGAATACCATGGACTGAACATGTGAGCAATAACAAAGTTTGAGAGAAAAAGGACACATATTTCAAATCAGAAAGAGATGTAATTTTTGGGGTACATAATGAGGAAAGAGGGCTTAGAAAGTTTGACCTTCACAGGACATGTTGAGAGACAGGAAAGTAGCGTGTAATGAGCCTTGTGGATGCTTATTAGAACAGGGATTAGAAGATGGTAAAAATACAAGCTTTACTAATAGCTACAAAAAGCAGGAAAGGAAATTGTGGAGAGCCATGATCACCCATGTCCTGAAAGGATACAACACATAGATGAAGAATTCTCTATATGATTAGAAAGTGAAAAAAAACACACTCATTTGCTTAACTGCAATTGAATGTTGAAGCCTGTTTGTCAATAAGTACCTCAGGTGGTATTTATTTTTTTTTAAATTTCCTAATACTTAGCATGGCTTGTTTCCTACAAGAAATGTATTTTATGCATTCAAGAGTACTTGCAATTTTCAGCTGTGAATTTAATTCTGGGAAATCAATTTAAGTGACAGTCTATTACAAAGAGATTTGTGAGAAAAGATTTGAAAGTTTTCTAACCTCTCTTTCTCATACAACTTTAACTAGAACCATTTTTATTGCTTTTGATTTGACAACTTTTAATGTTGTTTTATTTTTATTATTAAATCATTTCCTAGATTCTATTTCATGATTTATATTCAATCTTCTGATTTTTCTCTAATTGAAGACACAAACTAGCTTAGCTTTTTGTTAGTGTCATTGATAAATTGATTCACTTTTCTCTATACTTTTTCTCTTTTTTTGCTTCATTACTGTAGTCTTCAGCATTTTTTATTTCTATTTTTTTTTATTTTTTTATTTTTTTTAATTATCCCAAAAGTTTATACATTTATACTCATTCATCAGTGGATGTTCCCTGTCGAATATTACATATACTTTCAAATTCCAGTCGAATCCATTACATTCACTTACATGCTAATACCCTTGGGAAAGGTATGAATCTGCTTCTCCCCACAGTTATGGGTAAATGGCAGCACTGGGTTCTATTAGCCTTGCAAGGCAACTGGTCTACTGTAGAAAGAAATGTCAACATACTGCAGGAAAAAAAAATCTGCCTTGTCAGTTATATATCGAAAGATACATGATCGCCTAAGCGTGTATCACGCATGGCACATAACTGACTGATTTATATTAGGTTTGTTTCTATTGTGTTGGTGCATAATTATCAGGCGTTTTTGACAATATTTATTATGAAAAAAGAAT
>OZ010592.1:94990770-95038270 GCA_963932145.1 Acanthosepion lycidas | reverse complement strand
TTTTTTGTAAAATTCATTTTCAGTAGATGACTAGCCATAAAATATTGTTTTAACTATAAATACATTACATTCTTTTGTTGCCTACTTGCAAGATTTTATATTGGGTTCTTATTTATTTTATTGCTTTTGCTATTGTTAGAAAAAAAATAAATGGGAATAAATAAGATTTTTTAGCTCAACAACTCTATCAAGATTGGGCATGAAAAATAATTTAATCAGATTTGTTCAGTTTTTAAATTGTCTCTCTCTCGATACTACTTTAGCTTTTGAATTTTTAATAAGATAATTTGGTATATGTAATAAAAATGTTGAATTATTTAAAATCTAGAAAAAGGTAGGGACTTCATCTCATATTTTCTCAATTTTTTTTTTAATTGCACAATAATCAGTTTTGCTTTGCATATAATAAGACACATCCTGAAAACACTCTCAGTATGAGTTATACACATTTCTTTGTAGATCCTCTTTGAATTTCAGATTCAGGGGCCATTTACCAACCCTGATCTAATAGAGAATTTAGGGTTGAGGAAGGCAAGTGTTGCAGGCATAGTTACAAGCAGGAATAATTGGTGAAGTTAAGATTATATTAGGTGAGTCTTTCATAGACATATAACATCTGGAAAGATTTTTAAAGATGCATTAGAAATTTTATCCTTCATCTGTTAGAAGGATGGTTTAATATTAAAATATTATAAAGTAAATTTAATATGCAAAATATAACTTGAAGAATTTACCTACTCTACAGTAATGATAGTGAAAATTGTGAACATGTGGAACTGAAATATACTAATAAATATAAACATTTTTCTTATTTTTGTAAGGGATATTTTGTTAATACCTGCTTTGTTTGATAACAAATTTGTGAATTTATCTATTGAATATTTTTGGTTAAATACAAATTTCAAATTAACATTTATATCTACTTTGTATATGCTCTATCAACAAGAAATACTGGTTTAAAGGGTGTTTACATTTCCTTTTAATATAAAATCTCCTTTAATATCTGTCTGTATTTCTATTTACACCATTTACATTGTTTGGACTATTGTCCTCATCTTTGTCATATTCAGTGTCTGGGGTGGAGTGCTGAATACTTATGCAAGTCCCTGTATATTTATGGTTCCTAGAATCATCTAAATGTTTGAAATTTGGCACATGGCCTAGTGGTTAAAAATGCTAGTTGAAGTAATCCAGTAACTTAACCCAAAGAGTTGTGAGTTCATAGCAGAGGTCAACAAAAACTTGGAGAGTTGAGTTATTAAAGGGAGATAACTGAAACTGAGATATCCAGAAAAGGCATGGAATGTAGAACTAGGATAATCTATCCTTGTGGACAAAATAAAGGGTTTAGTTTGAAATTCCAATGTATATCAATTGAAGAAGGCAGTAGCATACAGCAGCTGGAATGTTGTGAATATGACGGTAAAGATTCAGGCAATAGTCTGAACAATGTAAGTAGTGTAAAATTAAGATTTTCTACAAATTGACTTTCTATTCATTTTCATTCCATTGATATGGCATACACTTTTTCATTTGTGCTAAAATGATTTTATGTTCATTTGAGCTGATAAAAGATCCATTTTAAACTTGGCACCTTTCCATTTCAAAACTTTTTATCAGAACTTGCAGAATACATGGAATATATTTGTTACTTTATTTAATAAATTTTTCTTCTATTTTTATATTTCTTGATTAACTTTTATCATACTGCCATTGTCTTTCATCACTTGGTACTGTAGTTTCTCTTTCACAGTTTACCTTCATAGTTGTATTGGTTATACTATATTTAAATTTTGTATCCAAATATGACATCTTTGATAGGAAATGTATTTATATCTTTTAACTTATGTACCTCCACGAAATCGCTAAAAAAAAGAGCATAGCTTGATGAAAAAGATGCCAACCTTGCCGAAAACAAAATTTTATTGTCTAAATGCTTATGTTATTATTAAGAGGAAAGACCAAAGTTTTTTTTTATTATTTTTAAAAAATTTTCCTTCTTTTTAGAACATTCTAAATTTTGATTTAAAAAAAACCTTGTTTCTGTTTGTATCAGTGGAACTAGTAAATAACATAGACAATTTTTAGCACGTTTTTTTTGGTATGACACACATTAATTTGAAAAATTGTGCAAAAATAGAAATAATTGTCGGATGTTAATGAAACTTTCAGGAACTATTCACTGATGATCGAAATTATTATAAATGTTTTTTTTTTTTTTTTATTAAAGTCATGGTAGAAATATTTTTTTAAATATTTATTACCCCCCCCCCCAACTAATTTTATGAAAACACTAGAAATTCGATCGCATCGGGTTTAGTGATTACAATAATTAAAAGCACAGGGCTTTGAGGAATGCAAATCATGTTTTTTTTTGTTTTTAATTGGAGCCAACATACCTGAAAATCAGCTCTGAATTGTAACATACAAAACTCGATAAAACAAAGATATTATTTAATTTCAAATGCTTTTATTTGCTTTTAGTTGTTTTTATGAATATGGACAATGTTTTCTGAAAGCAAAAAATTTATTTTGATGAAAAATGAATTTTTAATACAATTATTTGTTATTTCTTTAATTATAATAGATTTTACATTTAAGTTGTTAAAATATTATAAAATTAGTTAAAAGCCCCATCGGCTTTCCTAAGTGTCCTTATGTGATAGATCTTTTTTTAGCGCATTGTAAATTGTATCATTTTGACTAATCAGAAGATCCACAGTAATTAAGAAATGTAATTTTGTGCTTATAACCGGGCTGTAATTATAAAGTACGGAAGACCAACCAGAATATGATTAAGTTGCATTATTTGAGATAAGCATTGTTCTCTGCTGTTAAGGCCTTTACTTTTGCGAAACACGCGTGGAGAAGTTAATTTGATTTTTCAATTTCAACTGAAAAGGGTACCTACAAGTATCAGTATCATCTTACGAAATTTATATGATCTTATTTTTATATTAATCTCAGTTATGACATTTTTCCATAAATGAAATATCAAAATTAATAAAATGAATGCAAATACAAATAACAGTAAAATGTAATAAATGTACATAAAATTTATAGTATTTTATGTACAGTTCTGATAAAATTTCATAAGAAAAGTACCTATAAATTAATTTTATTGTCACTCTTAAGTCTTATTTTAATTTCTTTATAATATATTTTCCATAAAGCATCATAAACGTAAAGGTGAAAGCTAAGTACAAAAAAAAAAAAAAATTAGACCGCTGAAAGTTTTTGTTAAAAATAACGAAGTAAATAATTTGTTCACTTAAATGTAAATTATTTCACTTTTCTCCTTCCGTAGAACAAATTAGCCTCACGGAATTCGTAAATATGTCATTCATCACCTGTCAAGAGACGCGAAAGTTTATGACCTGCTTTGTTTTATTTTCAAATTACATCTTTTTGGCACAAAAGCTAAGCTAAGTTTGGTTCAAAATATTTTAAATAAACATTATAATTTCTGATTTTCTTAAAATAAGTTTTGAAAAAATGATAATTGATATTTAAAAGAATTTCAAAGTGAGATTTCCAGTTTTTTTTTAAAATGGAAAAAAATGGTCAATTTTGCTGACTCAAAAAAAAAAAAAACTAGATTTTTGACGAAAATTTCGGATGTGCTAGGAATGATTAAAAAATGGAAAAAAATACCCCAAAAATACTTTGATCTTTCCTCTTAATAATAACAAACATTTAGACAATAAAATTTTGTTTTCGTCAAGTTTGGCGTCTTTTTCATCATGCTATACTCTTTTTTTAGCGATCTCGTGGAGGTACCTATTTTAACTTCACATTGTTTTATAATTTCATAGTTTTTCTCATCTTTTGAAACCTGTCAAATGCTGTTTCCTCTCTGTGAGTGTATCAAGACATTTGTTGTCCACCCCCCATCTCTAAGTTCATCAAACATGTCTTTGTAAAAGTAAGAAGTGTGGTCTTTTTATTTTTAATCAATCAACCTTCTATGAATATAGGTGTATTCACTAATGAGTACAGTTGTTCTAAATCTGTCATTGCATTAATTAAGAAAAGATACTTTCGTAAATAGAATTGTTTTTTCTGATCACATCAGCTGATAATAGTTTTTTTTATTTTAGTTAAAATATTCTGATAACTTTATTTTTCTCCAAACATAACCAGTTTTCTCTTAATTGGGTTTGTTTCGTTTGGATGTTGAATTACTTCAATATAAGGAAAGATCACAAGTCAGAAAGTTATATAAAAACTATTTTTAAAAAGGAGAAAATAAAGAAAAATAAATTTAAAATAAAAATAAATTTTAAAGTCATAACAAGAAAATGTATTCATTGAATCTTTCTCTTGTAGTTCAACAATTTGAATTACAAATGAGAAGAGCATATGGTTGTTGAAAGTGGCTTTGTTATTGAGAATATACACCTCACCTTTTTAAAACTCTATTTTGATTCCTTTATTTCTACATTGAAATTAATTTTTTTTTTTTTATGTATTTGTTGGATAAAAAAGATATTCTCTAGATTTTCAGTACAATAAAAAAAAAAGTTTCATGCATTTAGATGATTCTAGAAACAATGATAAATATACAAGGATGTGCATTGCATAAGTTATTCAGAAACAACACACTTTTTTTTCCACATTTTGCCATGTTAAAACTGTTTAAGTGTGTTGTGATTTTTATGTAATGCATCATTTTGAAATGAGAGGGAAAATATTGCATGGTTTTCAAAATTATTTACAAATAAAAATCTGAAAATTGTTGAGTGCATGTATTTATTCACCCCCCCCCTTTAAGAACTTAAGTAAAATCCAGTGCAACCAATTGTGCTCAGAAATCACATAAGTAAATAAATGTGGAAAAGTACAAAATGGATGTTTAATGTTTATGCAAGACACTAACACTGAAATGGGCTTTAAATAGTTTCATGATCTTAGCCTCTTTTTCTTTTTTTTTTAATACTCTTCTAAAGCATTTCTTGGTGTACAAAATTTGTCTTTTTTGAAACTTCTATTTACTGGCACTTGATACTTTGAATGGATGCCAATAAACAATGTTACTTTTGTATTAATGTTTAAATAAAAGAAAAATTCTATTTTCTTAATCATGAATGAAATCATAATTGTTCAATTTGATCTTTGTTACAAAATTCAAAAATTCTTTGTCTCATTCTCTTGTTTCACAGTAAACATCTTGAAAGATTAAAGTAAAAATCAGTGTCTTTGCACAAAATTTAAACTGGAATCATTGGGTATCATCTATGATCTGATTTAACAAGTCAAAAAATATTTAAATTAAATATTTAGACCTGAATAAAACAAAAACAGTTTTGTAAATTTTCATAGAATTTAGGAAACCTCAAAAATCTATAGATTTTGGTGAAACTCTATGGATTTGATTGCTATGAATATAAAAGAATTTCTGTAAAGAATACAATGAAGATTTACTTTTAAAAATGCTTCTTTTTGTCATATCTGTTTATGGCATACAATTTTTGTATACTATAAATTGTATTCTGTATTTTTCATGAGAAACATTTCAATGACTGGAAAATGTTATTGCTTCTGTCTTATAGTAGTATCTAAATAGGTATCTATACAAATGTATCAACTATTATGGAACAGGGGTAGTATTAAAGTTCTGAATAAACAAAAGGCAATGATTTCTGTAGTCATGGCAGTAGTGGCACCTAAATTGTGTATAAATGTATATAAAAAAAATTGTATTAAAATGAAGCGATGATATAGAATTGGTCTGTGTTTTTTTTTATAGGTCAGAATATGTTAGAATTAGTTTCTTAAATGAATTAAGATTTCTAAAAAAAGAAAACAAAAAATCATAAAACTAGAGAAATGACATTGTGGAAGAATATTCTTGTGTTTACATGGAAATTAATGGAAAATAAAATTGCAAAACTTCCATTCAACAGAAATACAATGTATAGATAATATAGTTGAATTATTATCAATGATCATGTACACAGATCAATGTGTGTGTGAGGTCCAAAATGAAGTTTATTAACAGTGATTACAACACGTGTTAATATATTGTATTTTCTTTTTGAGTGTTAAAACAGACCTGTTCTCTTGCATAGACTCATACAAGTGATACATTATTTCATAGATTTTCTAACCTGTTAAGTACAGTAATTGTTATAGGTGGGCTAACAGACATTGTCCCATATGTGTTCAGTAGAGGACTGGCAATGATTGTACTGTGAAGGAAAGTTACCTTGAGGAATAAAGTATTGGCTTGTGAATTTGTTGATATAGTAATTGTGATTTCAATCCTGGAAACAGGAATAGCAATAATTAAGCAGTAATAAAAAAAAAACGGGAGGGGAAACAAACACTGAGATATCCCTAGACATGAACAATCTGCGTTTGTAGATTAAATAAAAGTTTCAGATTAAAATTCCCTGAAAGTTGTCTGGATTAATAGACATCTGAAGAATGTTAGATTACACAATAACAACAAAGAGAAGGACATTGGCCTGACTGTGGCAGAGCATTTTTTATCACGTTGGCTATCATCTTACAGGAATACCACTTCATCTACCTGTTACATGAATAAGAGTAGAACAGGTTGAACTATTCTGTTTGTTCATAACTGTCCAACGTTTCCTTGGGATCAAACCTGTGTTCCCCTGGTTTTGTTTTTGTTTGGACTTGTTTTCATTATTGAACACTGCCATTCAATCAACTCTAGGGGGTAACCCTTTTGTTTGTGGCAACACTGGGTATGCACTTGATTGATGATGTCTTTGGTAGAAGTTTGGCTAGAGACACATTTGACCATATTTCTGCTGCAAGTAAATAATTCCCAACTCTTCTGGAGCTACATTTGCTCTGACCCCCGTTGTGAATACTACATACCTGTTAGTGTTGCTGTTACAATGTCTTAATCTTGGTGGGAAGCATCTGTATTTTGTGGTCACTGATATTGTGTTCTATAGCTGTAAGACAGTTCCTTTGACCACTGTTGCTAACATCAAAGCACCATATACTCAGTAATTCCCCCAAATGACCATCTAGCCTCTCCAAGGCCCACAATCTAACACCCTTTCCTAATTGAATGAAAGGTGCATGTGAGCATTTCCATGGTGTGGCACCTACCTTTCACTGTCTCATCAAAGCTTTCACACAAATGGTGCAATTTTATTTTCCATCACTGTAGAAGGTTGTTGTATGAAGATAGCCTGGAAAACTTTTTCTTTTTCTATAATAATTCAAAAGGAGTAAAGTAAGATTTTGTATTGTTCTTCCAAAGGCATTTTCAATCTTTTTGATATGAATAGAGAGTGAATATCATTGAAGACATCTATCAACTTGAGCATAAAAACAATTGAAAATATTCCATTCTTATAATGTAATACATTATGATCACATCTTAGTCTAAATTATTTAAGTCTTATGAAAATGCCACAAATAATCAGGTACAGTACAAGATTATCAAATAAATGCATCAAGAAGACTTGAAAATTCAGAAGATAAAGTGTCTTTCATTTTTGTATAAGTGATATAGATATATATTGCATTTGGGGAGCAATCCCACTTTTATACAAGTTTCATTAAATCTCTAAATCTGGTATTTTTGAGAGTGGTGTTGGATGGGGCAAGCAAAAGAAAATTAAAATATAGCAAAGGTTGAGGTTTTCTTACCATGATTCTTAATGCTTTTCTTGTACATATGTTAAACTATTTTAAAAATTTTAAAAATCTGCATAAGAATTGAGAATATTCACTTTTAATCTTCAAGGAAAATCTTTTTAAGTTTTGATTTTAATATATTTAAGAATACACACTCACACTCTTCATAGTCCATTTGTATGATTTTTTTTTTTTTTTTTTTTTTTCTTTGCAGCTGCCAATGTATTATTATCTGAAGTTGGTGATGTGAAGCTAGCAGATTTCGGTGTGGCTGGGCAACTGACCAACACGACAAACTTCAGACACACGTTTGTAGGGACCCCTTTCTGGATGGCACCAGAGGTCATTAAACAATCTGCATATGATACAAAGGTAAAGGGGCTTGTTACATATTCATAGGCACATAGTAAATCACTTCAAGTATTGTTTTATTATTTTTTTAAATGTTCATTTTTATTCTGAAATGTCTTATAATTTTAGTTAGGTGAAAATGTCTCTTTCTCATGCTCCATTTTTATGTTTTTACTTTTGTCTCTTTCAATAAGACACAGGGTTGTTGAGTTCTATGTCAGCCCAATTTCCCAAATCTGACCAAATATCCCCAATATTTTAAAGTACTTCTTAGTCGGTTTAGAACTTTTCAGCACCATCTCATTATTTTGTAATAAGTAAATACTGGAGAAATATTTGTACCTTTTAATGAAATTTGAAGGGGTAAAATAGTTGATAAACTCTCCAGTTTTTAATTCAAAGTTGTTATCGTTCTAGATTGGTTGCCACTCAAGGCTTGAGAGTTCAGTCTAATTTCTTATTAATGTTGTTTTCTTTTCCTCAAGGGCATTAGTACAGAGTGAACATAATGTGATTTTTTTTCCATTCTGTTAACTGTAATACCACTTGCACTTTCATACCACAGACCTGTTGACAATTGTCTCTCATTAAGTTTATATAATTTAGATCAAGGAAATTGTGACATAAATTCATATTACAAGCATTTTAAATTTGATGTAAAATAAAAATGTAATTGTGGTCATATTGGAAAATAGAACAGTTGAGCATACATTTTTGTCTTTTCTTTTTTTTTTACCACCATGTAAATCTGACTAAAACTCGTGTGAATATACCTGCCATTATTGTTATTTGGTATTTAATATTTTTTATTCATATAAGTCACAGAGCTTTTGTAGTAACATTACTCATCTATCAGAAATTTAGTTCCTTGTGTTTGATGAGCGTATTTCAGTCGAGGAATCTTTCTGTGAATTTCTTGATGTTAGCTATTTCAGGAATTTACCATAGGTGATTAACGAGTATTTACGTAAGTAAAATATTTGTCCACCTTTTATTTGCTTGATTCTTTCTAGAGAATCGTTTCTAATTTTAGTCACAGTGCTGCATTCTCTTTGTCTTTGTGTGCTTGATATGGATATACTCTCCGTTTGGCCTGTTTTTCTGCTTATCCCCCCCCTTCCTCCGTTCCACACGATATTCTCTTTTTTCTATACGATTTTTCTCATTCTTTTACATCTCTTCCTGCCAATCCTGTGTTGAGTTGAAGATCGTTCTTTCACTGTCTTACTATTGGTCTCTTATCTTTATTATGTTTACACAAAATAACTTCCTGGTTGCATAGCCAGTTGTTCTAGAAGAGTAAGGTGTGCCTCTTAGTAGCTGCTTATCTTGTTTGGTTTTACTTATTTTATTGACACTTATATAGTTAGTTCATTAGTTTCTATTTTTTTTTTTTTTCTTTTAATATCTTTGTTGTCATGTTTATTATTATTATTATTATTATTATACAAATGGGATTCCAAATAACTTGTTTGTTAGAGATTCTCATGCTACTTAATAAATGTTCCCAGTCTGACAAACAAATCAGTGACAGTGATAAAAGTTTATTGACAGGGAAATTTATGGAAGTTATATTGCACAGCCTTCTTAAGTTTACTTGACCTTCCTTTTTATTTAAAACAATTTTCTGGCTTGAATAATTTCATGTACACTTGTGTTTATTTTATAGTGCCAGAGTGAAAAGACTTAAATTTTATTATTTTTTTTTAAGTAGAATTAAAGATGTTATTTACATGCAGACTATTGTCTTCATCTTTGTTGTTTTTATCACAATGTGTTGGCTGCTGTGCTTTCTGGCCTTCATTAGGTCCTTGTTGACATGGGTAACCTTCAGGGAATTTCAAACTGAACTTATAGATTATTTAATCTATAAGTTCAGTTTGAAGTTACCTGAAGAATATGCCCAAGAAAGGCTGGACTGTACAGCAGTTGAAACATTGCAATAATGTCAAGAATAGAGACAATAGGCTGCATGTAAATAACGCCTTGTCCCTGAGAAAGAAGTTAAAAAATGTATTAAGCTGAAAGTTTGAAAAGTGTTTTTGCACAATTTCTTATGTAGATTTTTTTTCTCTTAGTCTGTTTTAATTGAATGAAATAAAAAAAAATTGTGAAAAGTAACCACAACATTCTACACATGTACACACATCAAAAAGAAAAAAAATTAACCTGACACCAATAAAAAGTACATAAATTACTTTTTTAACTTGATATAAAAAGAACAAAAATGAGAAAATAACTCCTGACAAGTGGACCAAACAATTACAAAAAGGTTCGTCTATGAAACTCTGAAGTTAGGGTATTGAATATAACAAAAGACTGAAGGAAGCCAAATCACATTGGTGAGAAAATGTCTGAAGTCAAAATTCCAGATCTTGATTGATTACATTATAAACCATTCTTTAAAATTTGTCAAAAATCTTGAGCAGGAGCACCAGACCAGGTATGGTAACAGTATTCAAGGCATGGATAAAGGGTAGAATTATAAATCTGCAAGATGGATTCTGATAAGAAAAATTTGAATTCAATGGTAAATGTTAATTAAACAAATTGAAAATTATACAGTGAAAACTTGATATCAAAGTTCAGCAAATAGCATGTTGGGCTACAGACTTATTGATGTATTCTTATAAATTTATATGGTCTGTATGTGGAGATAAGACATTTTCAAAATCAATGTGTATACATACAAAATAAAACTTGGGAAATATTCTTTTTTTACTTACAAGCACTAATTACTTTTCAGGTTAAATCTTTTAATATTATAGAACTTGATGTTTTGCACAAGATTGGTTGTTTTTTTGCTAATAATACTTAGAAAAATTTTTTTTGTCAAAGAATTGTTCCATTTTTATCAAGGAGTGCTGAATAATTTTCAATCTTATCATGAAGCCCTTCAAAAACTTTGATGTTTGGTTAGCTTTTCTTTAGTAGGTTGGACCAAAAACATTTCAGCCACCTCTCATATTTTGAACACTTCTTTTGGTTTTATTCTAATTTTTATGGCACTACCAAAATTTTGTACAGTTTATTTTTTTAATCCGTAAGAGACAGTATTGCCTACATTGCCATGTCCTTTCAAGACGTGGGTGATTATGGCTCTCTACAACTTCCTGTTTACTTTTTTGCTCTCTCCAAAACCCTGTTTTGTTAACCATTTACACAAACTTATTAGGTAGGTTATTTGCTGCTTTCCTGTGTCTCTTGCCTTCAAATATATCCTATGAGTGTCAAATTCTACAAGCCCTTTTTCCTCTTCAAAGGACCTAGAAATTTTGACTGTTTTTCTCTTGACATAGAATTAGCAAGAATTTCAAGTTCTGCTTTAGTTTGTGGCATTCACCTTTGCACTAATGACATTGGGAAAGGTATGAATCCAACTATTTCTCCTAGATATGGGTTAAATAGCATAAAGTGGACTCTAGCTTTGGGTGTCAGCCAATCTAAGTGAGGAGAAATTAATATGATACCACTCCAATATCTTTCCCAAGAAATCATGACAATTCATAAATGATAAAGAAAAGTAATCTGTGAGAAAGTCATGATCACCTATATCCTGAAGGGAGATAGCATTTAAAAAAGAAATGTTCAGATATATCGGACAATTCATCAGCTTCATGATTTGTAATTCTACCTCTCTTTCAGAGAATATTTATTTACTTCAAAATTCATTTTATTAATATTTTGTAACTTTTTTTTTTTTTTTTTTTTTTTTTTTCTAGGCTGATATCTGGAGTTTAGGTATCACTGCCATTGAATTAGCCAAGGGCGAACCCCCCAACTCTGACATGCATCCAATGCGGGTGTTGTTCCTTATTCCTAAAAATAACCCTCCCCAGCTGTCTGGCAGCTACAGTAAATCTTTCAAAGACTTTGTGGAACTCTGCTTAAATAAAGAACCTGAAAATGTAAGTATTTTAGTCAGTTCTTGAAAATATTTTTTAGCTTTCGATTTCTTTTTGTACACATTAACGTATTATTTTTATTTATCACTGTGTAATAATTTTGTTTATAATATTTCAAGTTTCTTTATGATTCACTACTTTTCAAATTGAAAGTTTTCAATCTGAAAACAAGATAAAAGTTGGTGATCGGGAACTTAAAGTAGTGAGATAATTCAAATATCTTGGCTTAATTATCAGCAAAGAAGGTCCCAAAATAAAAATAATTTCAATAACAACAGGAACAGTGGTAGCTGTCACAAAAGTCTGAAAAGACAAGAACATCTGCCTGATTTCAAAGATCAGACTGTGTGACTTGGCCTTCTAAATCTTTTTGTACACATCTCCAAATCTTTGATATTTACAGCGAAGAATCCAAGCATTAGAAATGGAATAGAAACATCGTGGTCATCTCCTATATAGATCGCACCATAAACAATTATGAAATCCCATCAGACAAGAAACAGACCCATTGGAAGACCTCATAACTACTGCCAAGAAAAGAAAGTTGAAATGGTGTGGCCATGTCATAAAAGCCAACAATCATTCCACTGCTATCCTACAAGGTACCCCCCCCCTTAAACAAAAGAGGAGGCAGAGAAAAAAAAATAGGTTGATTATCTGTATACTGGAAGATCATTTGAAAAGACTCAGACATTAGCATGCAGCTGCGACAGATGGCAGGAGCTGGTCAGGTATTCAACTGTGCAGGGATCTTGTGATCATACTTGTTCATGGGCCTTACTATGATGACAACTCATTTTTCAAATTAAAGAGAAACATACCTCAGATTAGGATTGACACTGAATCGAAAATTTTAAAAACCTTTGATGGTGTTTTTTAAAGATCAAAATGGAACATTAGAAAATCAAAACAGTAAGACTGTTTCATCCATTGTGGTAGCAATTCTGCTTGTAATATTGCCAAAAGCACTGTTTTGAATCCTTTGCTTTCTTATCAGTCACTGACTTGGCTCATAATAATTAAAATTAATGAAACTGATAGAGGTCACCTTATTCCCTAATCTCTGGATTATAATAAAGATCACTGTTTAGGTTTCTGTTATGGTAATTTACCCACACACACACACGTGGACTCTCCCAGCTATAAATATGAGCAGGTACTGTCTTTTGGAGAGGGAAGTTTGACAGTTGGACTGAACATTCTTGCTGTAATACTCTTGTTTGTATTACTGTTCCTGTTAATATATTTGTTTAATTCAATTCCTCTCTTTGTGTCTTTATTTCTGGCCCCTAACAAGGCCACAACAGTGTAGTTTGTGTACAACCATTGAAAAGCAACAAACCAGAGTTTTGTCTTGTTCTCTGGAACTTACAAAGTGACAGACATATTGACTCTATCAGTGGAACAAGAACACATGACCCATATAGGTGTGTTTTTTTTTTTTTTTTTTTTTTTGTTTTTTTTGTTTTGTAACTGAAATAAAAAGCAAATACTGCCTGTAGTTGCTGCTGTAAATAGCAAAAAAAGAAGTGAATTCTGTACCACAGACTTTCAAAGTATTTGTTTGGAGTGGATTCCTTTAGTAACATCACAGGGCTTGTTTACCATTCTGGGGACAACTTCAGTGACCAAGAATTTTGTTCTGCCACTGCATGGGGACTAGGAATGTGCAAGTGGTGTAATAGGGAGTGGCTCAGAATTAGTAATCAAAGAGACAACTTCAAATTCCAGTTGGCTTCTTTGTTATCTCCAAAAATGTGTTAAAGCAATATTCATTCACAAAAAAAAAATATTCTTACAATGCAAAATACATTTTAGATTTAGGTAGGCACACAAAATCCTTACCCCCCCCCCCAAAAAAAAAACAAATCAATTACTGCATAGATAAGTGTTTTAGAATTTCAAAGTAATCTATATAAATGCAGATGTCAGTGTATCACTGTGTCACACTTCTTTGACTTTACTCTAAGAAGCTGTATCCCAACATATGATACCATTTTGCAATCAGGCCAACTCCATGAGCAAATGAAAAACAAAAAAGTATCAAAATTAATTGCAACATCCAGCAAAAGTCACCCATGAAATAAAAATAATTGTTTGTATGGATGTAAGGACCTACATACACCAAATTGCCTTCAAATTAAGTGGCAGCAGAAGAATTATTGAACTTTTAAAAGGTAAACTTAAATATTAATGCAATAATTAAATGCAGCAATCAATTTTGAATTCTTCTGTAGTTTATTGTTGCCGATCATATCTACTCCTCCCTACCTTTTGTGATGATGGCCAAATCAAGAGCCCTCTGCAGGATCTAGCTTAAATGCTGCCTGATAAGGCAGCTTTATGCTAGTTGTTAATATGTGAATAAATGTAAAAGAATATTTCTGTGTATATCTTTAATTCCATTCAATTTTATTTGGAATATAGGCTTACAGCCACATCATGTTAAAATCGGTTCCTGTATGATCACCAAAGTTAAGCAATATTGTGCCTCCTCAGTACCTAGTTGGGTGACCACTTGGAAATACCAGGTGCTGTTAGCTTTGATGTGCGGGTGGTACAATGGATTATTGGAGAGCCAAGTTCCAATTCCCATTTGGTTCGTTATATTCACTTATGTGAAAACATTCTTGGGAAATGTATAAGTCTCTCACTTCTCCCCCTCTTATGGGTTAATTAGTAAGACTTGTATCGCTAAAAAAAAATTCTTACAATCTAAAAATATTTTCTGGCTTTAAATAACCTGCATAGGTTTAAGCAGCAGAAAATCAATAAATCAAATGACAAACGCAGGTCGGATAACCATTTTGTTCAATACACTGAATGTACAAAAATAAAGATAGCAAACATACTTATTTACTAAAAAGTTATCCAAGAAGATGACATTAGCAATAAAATAGTTATATCACGCCAAGTGTGCACATATCCAGATCTCTCAAACTATGCAGCTCAAAAGGTTAGTGAGATTTGTGAAACTGGCGTTTACCTTTTAAGATATAATTAATATTTGTTTTAGTATTGCTGCATCCAACCAAGAGAAATGTTTTCAAATGTTCATCAGTCAACCTCGTTACATGTACTGACTTTACATACCTTTAGATTTTATTATAAGTTCAGGCAAAATATATGACAATTTGCTGAAGTCAGTCCTTTTTATATATGGCACTCTTCAAACTGGTTTAAACACGGCAATGCAAGTTAAAACATAATTGCTGCAGCAGGCTCATAATCACTCGTCTTAGAAACTTGATTGCAGGCACTTACATAAAAACACATGAATGCCAAAAGTTACCAAATTTTTTATTTCATTGATTTTCCTAAAACTTATATTACAATGCAAAACAAAAATTAGATTGGCCAAATTTTGGCATTTTGCTTACATTTATTTTTCTACATAGTAAGTTTAACTACAATCTATTGATAATTCCATATAAATAATTATATTTTAACTTATTTGTGGCACACTGAAGTGTTGGGCCGTATGAATTGACATTAGTGGCTGGATCCAGTGTGGTGTGGGCAGCACAAGGCTTGCACCCTTGAGAGGTCATTCCCGTCTCACTACCAAAATCCTGAATTTAATCCAAACAGGATTCTATTATTATCTTCTGAGATAAACTGATGCCTGTGTATTAGCAAATCAAGTCAAATGGGCACCTGATTTTTTTTCCTTTTATGTTTTAAAGAAAGAACAAAATATATTAAATTTTAAAAATGCTTTGTAAATCATTCCCAATGTCTGTCTTAAGAAATTTTCTCTCTCCCTCCCTCTACTTACTGTTCTAGTTACTGTTTCTGTATTTTATATATATATATATATATTTACTGTATTTTTCCTCTGATGGAATAGTTGTAGACTATTTGGTTTGAATTATACTCAACTTTCTGAGTTTGTCAAATTCTTTGATGTTTTCTGATGAGTGTGTTTCTTTCTTTCTTTATTTTTTCAGAGACCTACTGCTAAAGAACTTTTAAAAACACCTTTTATTAAAAAAGCAAGGAAAACAGCCTATTTACAAGAACTGATAGAACGTTACAAGAAGTGGAGACTCTCTGGTGGCCGGCCAGATTCTTCAAGTAGTGATGAAAGTGATGAGTAAGTATTAGCATGACATGTTGTTATGCTTAGACAACATCTCACTTACTTTTTTTTTTTTTTTTTTTTACAACCATATCCACTGCCAATAACTATTTTAAAACAATATGAAAAGTTCTTGATTTGGCTAAAAAGTAATTCAAAAAATAAAAAATAAAAAAAGATAATCTGATATTTGGTCATTTTGGGAAGTGATTTGCTAACTCTTCAACATGGAATATTTATATGATTATACTGGACATAAAGTGGGGGATCGGTTTTCAATTGTTATTAAGTAATAAACTGGTCACCCCAAGAATTATATGTAACACTATCAGCCTGACCAAGAAGCCTGTCCAAAAGAAAATGCCAGTGTTTGGTCATTTGGTCAGATTTTAGGAAGTGGGTCGTGCCGAGAACTAGTCACTACCTATTATTTATTAGTATTTATATGTTTATGCTGAAAATAAATTATAATCAAAAACTATCTTTTTGAATGAATTTAATTAAAACTGAACCCTCCTAATGCCATCTTATAACTAGCTAGCTTTTTGGCCAATGCATTATTGGTCTTTTTTTTTCCAATCAGAGATCTTGCCTTACAGGTATTTTCCAAGTTGTACAACTTCAGACCAATAGTACCTTTTACGGGATATTTGCTGTGTCAAGCAACACAGACTTCTGAAATGATGGGCTGCTTATTCGTATCTTCTTAATGTGGGTCTTTAAGTTTGGTGGTATAGACCCCCAACACTCTAATAATAACAACAATCGCTTGAACCAACACACAATTATTATTATTATGAAAATATAAACAATAGGCAGTTATGAAGAAAAATATAAATTTTACTAGTAGTCCATTTTCTTCTCTTATGTTTTCCTAAAATGTTGCAGCATATTTGATTTCACCTGTAGTTGTGGTTAATTAATTTTTGTCTCCATAGCATGTGTCATGTTTCTGGAAGTGTTTGATGAATTGGCAGAATTGATTTGTTTATGCAATCTTCAGATAGGTAACTAAACCAGAATACTGTAAACAGAAACGATCTCAGCTAGTCTTGAGTTTGAAATATTAAGATTATTTTTTTTCTCTATTGAGCAGTATTTTTTTTTTATTTTTTTTTTAATGCATCAAGGCTTTGTTTTTCATGAAATCTTTCAAATATATTGCAGAAGGCCAGTATCTGTCTCTATACAACAGTTGCCCAGAAATATATATGGATTTAAAAAAAAATCATAGATTTGCAGTTTTGTTCATATTAAGGGTATCTGCTACTGCACCTTAAAATCAACTTTTGTCATCGTTGAGCTTCCATAGAATTCTGAAAGTATTGTTTTAATTGCACTACTTCAAATATACCTGTTAACATTTTGGTTTCAGTTCACTTTTCAAGTACTAGTGAAAATTTTCAAAACCTCACTGTTTGTCATCTATGGGTATTTCTCCAATGATATAATTACTGTTTGTGGGGTAATGGATAATAGTCTTTGTACTTGCCTCTCGTGATCTGCACACATCCTGCAATAGTGTTGTTGCTGCTGCTGCATGTATATGAGGGCGCATTGATAAGTCCATGGCCAAATGATGATGAAAGCATTTTATGCTACAAATATTTTCCAGTATAATCTTCTCCTCCTGTCAATGCATTAATCTGATCTTTCTATTTTATCACATCTCTTGAATATTATACAGTGAATTTTATCACATCTCTTGAACATTATACAGTGAATTTTAGATCAAAATTCACCTAATAACTTTGGCAGCCCTTACAGTCTTATCGGTCCTCTCTCACCGATGCTGAAAACAAAACTTTAGGCAATTTACTGTCACTTTAGTTTTGATTTGTTGTTTAAAATGTTCACATCAGGGAATAACTTGTAAAATAGATTCAATAATAACTTATTAAATAATAATTATTATTAAAATAATATATAAACAAATGAAAATCCCAATCCATACAAATTCATAATCGATGTCTGAATCAAGCAGATTTGTGAACAAGATGTTTTCCAACATTTTTTTTATATTGGATGGATTTTTAAAATATTATTTTGTGTTATAATAGAAAACCTTTTTCTTTTTTTAATTACTGTTATATAGGAATAAAGTGTTGCTGCTGACACTGGAGTTTGAACACAGACCACCAGAGAGCAAACACAGGGGGTCCTACACTGTCCTCTATTACTATATTGATCACTATTCTCTATACTGATCACTATACGGTTTACTATTCGGATCACTGTTCGGTGGTTATTATATGTGCAAGTACTATTAGTGCATGTGTTATTTGAAGGCGTCTGACACCAGTATTGTCCAACAGCATTACTATAGTTGTATCTGTGATTACAAAGTCTCTACTACAACGAGCATTACAAAAATGTCAACAAGTGTTTGATGACATCACAAAATTTACTAAGTGTTCTCTCATATGGGAATTTTTATGAATTTCCTTCATCCATTATTCAATTATTTTAAACTTGGAACTTTCGAACTGGTTGGGCAATGGTTATTGGTATGGAAAATGGAAGTGCCAAGCAGAGATCAAATTTTAGTTGAGGTTATGGCATCCACTTTGCACTGATTCCATTAAGAAATGAATGAATCTCTCCTCCCTTCAGCTTTGGGTAAAATAATACGGCAAACTAGACTCTTTAGCATTTCTAGGGTATCTAATCTCAGAGAATTTCTAACTACAGGGATAATGAAACAATTCTCTTTTCCAAGAACATGGCTACATAGTTTACTGTTGGGAAGTCGTGAACATCTACTTCCTGAAAGGATGTTATACACACACACAAACACCCACTATAATATTGCACTTTGAGTGCTGGTGTTAAACTTGTGCTCGGTATAATATAACAGAGCTATAAATTATATATTAATAAATATACATTTTTTTTCCTAACCAGTAGCACAACTCATTGTTTCATGCATAATGCAATCATTGGTAGGATAAAAAAATCTACATACATATACTTGCACATATGTATGTATAAATATATTTCTTCCTCAGGTGTCATAAATACAAATGAAAAAGCTATAAGTGTGTATTAGTGAATATACATAATATCCAACGCTGATAGTATGGCTTGGAGTTTCATGTAGTTCTTGCAATCTTCATGTTTTAACCATTATTTTATATATATATATATATATATATATATATATATAGTGTGTGTGTGTGTGTGGCCAAGTGGTTAGAATGTTCGTTTTCTGACCATGTGACCCAGGTTCGAATATCACCATGGTCGATTTGTCAGAAAGTGGACTTCCTGATGTTATCGGAATAGATTGAGGTTCAGCTCAGCGTGCAGCATGTTTCCTTTGGGGAGTGTGTGAAACCATTCCATGGGCTGACTCAAGCCTTGTGAGTGAAATTGGGTAGACGGAACTCTTGAAGGCCATCTATAGCTGTGCTAGCACAAAGCTACAAGTCATCGTGGCTGAGGCTTTGAGCATGCTGGTGTTGGCAATAGATTTTGGCTAGCCGTCCTAGTAGACAGGTATCCTCGATTATGAGTGACCAGCTATATATATATATATATATATATATATATATAATTCTTTTGATTCTCTTTCACTTCCAGTATACCCTTGTGTCATGGTGTTATTATTGCCCTTGTTTGGGATTAATTGATTAAAATATATATGAATGACAAAGTGTAAAAAGTGTGCAACACATTCTGTCCCTTGGAAAGACTAGTTTTTTTCCCACTTTCTTTCATTGATCTGATATATAAAAATATATCTATCATATTCTACACACACACACACGTGTGTGTGTGTGTGTGAAAACATTGAAGTCAACACTCAGAGGTGACAGGCTGTTTTATGCTAAACACAATCGTTAGGCCATTTATCTATATATATATATATATATATATATATATATGTCATTTTTAGATTAAAAAAAAATTTAAATATGAACTAGAAACCTTTACAGAATGGGTAAACCTCAATTTTTGTACTCCAAAGATCTGATAATTATTTTGTGTTTTTGCTTAATAGAACTTATTACAAATGTATCACTGAATGCTGCTGTCTTGTATTTTAGATCTGATATAGATGGTGAAGCATGGAATGATGAATGGATAATGACATTAAAATCCTCATATGATGCTGTCAATGGTGATGGAGCCAATGCTGTCCCTGCTAATGTAAGTGACATTTTGTTTTTATTCTTGTATAAACTGAGCCTGCAGATTGAAAAAAGAAGAAATACACACACACACACACACACACACATTAGACAAATGAATGACAAAGTGGAAAAACAAATTCTGTATAATGAATGTCAGAAGGACTTCATAGTACTAAATTAATGGTTTTGTTGATGGAATTATGTGTAAGGGAGAGGGGGGAGATGTAAAAATGCAAGTGTCTGTTAAGATTATGCACCAAGAGGAAATACTGAAGATGAAAATTTTAACCCAAAACCTGTCTGATTAGTCTCGCAGATTTTATTCAGTTTCCTTATGGTTTTGCTTTTGGTTCCTCTGCCAGTATATATGCAATTCCATCAACAAAAACATTACTTCAATCTGATGAAGTCCTTCATGAAGATGAAATGTGTTACCCAGAATTTTTCATTCATTTGCCTAACATTGTTCTGATATAGAGAAATTTGTGTATCATACTTCCAACACACACACACACACACACACACACACACACACATATATATAATGGATTTTTATTGATCTGTCAGAATTTTATCACTTTAAATGTAATTTTTATTGTCTACTTGTATTTGAGTAGACACCCCATTTATTTATTAAATAGTATATTTATTTATTTTCACCTACCAGCCTGAATATTCAAGAAATATTATTAAAGAAAAATTTGCACTCTTTGAAAGCAATCGAATCTGTGCCCCTTAGGGCAGAGCAAGTCAACATTTAGCCCAGCACACCTTACTGCTAGGCTAAGAAGGAACAGAAGGTCAGGCAAAGTACCAGGCTAAACAGTGGCTTCCTCTGCTCTGAGGGACACAAGTTCAATTCTTGCCTAAGAGTGTGAATTGTTCTTTATTTTTCTTTAATAAGATTTCTCAAATATTCAGGCTGATCGGTGAAAATAAATAAACACAGCATCTACTTAAATACAAGTATCCACTAAAAATGTTTAGACACACACACGCATACTAGGGTCATGACTTTTTGTGACCCTATGTTCCTGTGTCACAAATCTGTAAACATTTGTTTAAAAGTAATGAAAAAGTCATTAATTTGTTATAGTTCTTGAAAAGATGACGTCAAACTGAAAATTCCATTTTACCATGTACACAATAAGGGTAAAAAAAAATCAAGAAATTTATGAAGCTTAATTTTTCAATTTGCTAATGATATAATTAGATAGTACTTATGTATAGATGTTTTTTTTTTTTTTTTTTTCTTTAGGACTTTAATTCCTAATGATTCCAAATGTTTCAAAAGTGTTGTGTGATCAAATCTTAATGAAGTAATGCCTCCAATTCTTTGTCTTCAAACTTTTTTGGTGTGCTAGAGCGTTCTTTATCTTCAACATCAAAATCATTATTTTTGAAAGGTCTAAACCAATCTCTGCATGTTGTTTCTGACAGAGCAGCAGGGTTGCCATAAGTCTGAACAAGAATTCTGCGTGCTTCAGCTGCAGATTTCTTTTGAATAAAGTAGTGCAGTGAAATTCGCTGCAAATGCACTTTCTTTGACACGAAATCCAACATGTTTAATGCTATGAAAAACAAAGTTGTTTACACTTCGCCAAAATGACATTCACTGAATTTCAAGCTTGCTTATAGTACTTCCTTATAGAGGTGTTACCATCTAAAACTACACACAGTTTTGGGAAGGCCATCTGTTGAAAAACAGTGAAAACTTATTCAAGGTCCTTTATTTTTATATATATATATATATATATATATATATATATATATATATATATATATATATATATATATATATATATATATATATATTTCTAAACTTAAAGGTATGATTAAAGTTTTCAATGTTGTTTGTGACAAAAGCAGTTGTCGTGTAAAAGTGACTGAGCAGATGGTGTGGAATGTTTTTCTTGTGGGCCACTTTGTACAAATGTGAAATGACATGTAAATCAAGTGCCACAAACTCCCAACATTAATGCATCCTGTCCGGCTCTCATACTGGGGAGGGCAATGCGTGAATTGAATCATTAGATTGTTAAATATTATCTTAACACTTTAATCAAGAGCCACAACATAGACCTTTCTTTCTTCACTCAAGTTGGCAACATCCTTCTGGTATCCTAAATAACTGTCTCTTTTTGACAAAAATTTGTTAATATTTTATTGATTTCTTAACTCTGAAGACAAATTAGCTTAGTTTTTTATTTTTAATTTAATTTTTTTTTTAATTTATTTTAATCTCTTAAAAGGTAGGTAGTTATTTTTTAACCTCTAAAGAGTAACAATTTTTATGTGTTGTAATTAATAAGTTGTGTAGTCATTAATGCCACAAAATGGATGCTTTCCCCACCCACTTCAAACTTATGAGAATATCCTGTAAACCATGCTGAAATTTTCAGTGTATAATCTTTGCTATATGTCCTTAATATTCAAAAGTGATTTAAGGGCAGTGGCAAAGAAGACTTATAATAAAAACCAGATATTTTTTATGTAAAATATATTTTTTTTTTTTTCCCATATTTAGGCTACTGACTTATATATATATATATATATATATATATATATATATATATATATATATATATATATATATGTGTGTGTATATAGCCAATTATTAAATGGGTACTGATTTCTCCTTCCTATAACATTTTGTTTATTTTGTAATGTTTTTTTCTTTTTTTAATTCTTGTAACTTTAGACAGAATAGTTACATATGAAGTGTGCATGTAAGGTGTGTATGTGAATACTGGTTTGACCTGTTCGTTTTTTTTTTCTCTCCTGTATTTTCAACCACTGCCCGAGTCTATCAGGCATGGTAACTAATGACTATGGAATAACAATCCCTGTTTCACTAACATGTTTAGTTGTGTGTACTTTATTTTCTACAACAATGTCACTTCTGTTATTTCCAAGCAAATGTTTTATAATTCTTTATTATTTTGTGTATGTGATGTTGGGCAGGGGATGTTAAAATACAACTTGATCCTTGTGTGAGAAAGAATTTTGTATCCTCTTCCCATTAAATGAAGACCTGAATTTCGTGTTAATCAACCAAGAATTTCAAATTACTTTGCTTGTAGTTGGTGTCATAAGTATAGATAGATGTGTACTAAAGCACATATAAACTTGGTGTCTTGAGGTTGTCATTGTCCTGCAAGGTCATCACCGTAACCATCGACTTTCAGTGTACCTACGACTTTTTTCTAACTAGTCAGTGACAAGTGCACTGATGTAAACCATTATCAGTTTGTAATGGATTGTTGGACACACCCAATCAAGAAATGTAAAAAAAAAAAAAAAAAAAAAATGGTGTCTGGGGTGGGGTCTAAATTAATCAGGAACCCCAACTGGTTTTTCTTCTTCTGGTTTAATTCAGTTTTCACTTTAGACTATTGTCTGTATATATGTCTACTTAGGTCGGTGCAAAAATAATGTCGTTTTCTCACATATGTTACTATGTGAGAAAACGACATTACCAACCTAATACAAATCTGAAAATTTGGCAAAGTATCTATTGTCATTCAGTTTTGGCTGGATTAACATTTTTTTTACACAAAGACAATAACCTGAACATAGTAATCAAGATGGTTACTTATTTAGTCTATTATTTAAGTGAAAATGTTTTTTATTTTTTAGAATTGGTAAAGATTGATAATGACTCTTCATAAGACACCTCATCAAATAGTTATTTGGTTACTAAATCTAGATATAATGGACAATGACAAACCACATTTAATATTCTTTTCACAGCAAAGACATAAATTTCTATCTGAACTAAGAAATTTTGATTTGTCATTATACAGGGTGTGGCAGAAATACCTCCCACGTAATGGTAAGACATTAGTGGCAATAGTGTTTTCATCTAGCTAATGTCTTCTTGCCATTATGTGGGAGGGATTTCTGTTGCACTCTGTATAAAGTAAATGTATTAAGTTATAAAACTATTGCAAAATATCTTACCTGTAATTGTTTGGTATGTTTGAAGTGTTTTGTTCTTGTGTCCTTTGAGCTGCATTTTCTTTTTTTCTTTTTGCTATGCTTGGCATCAATTTTAGTCATGACTTTATGGTTACAAAATGACTACAAAATTATGCATGCTTGTCTTTCAGTGGATATTTTCTTCAAATTATGTATAATGTAGATATTTTTTTCTATTAGATTTTAGTGGTAAATTTGGAATTATCCCATTTGAATTTTCCATCTTGGTTTGCATTTCAAAACTTCTTTGCCATTTATTAAATTTTCAGATTTTGGTATTCACTCTGATGTAATCGCTGAAGTGTAAATATTTGTTCTTTTATGACTTCAAGAATCTGATATCTTTGGAATTGCTTCTTTTGGAATGGAAGTCTTAAATTACAATTAAAATGCATTTACCCAAAAGAAAAATGTCTTATTCCAGATGAAACTTTTAGATTTATCCAATTTGAGAAAATTAGTTGTGAATGTCATAATGGAGAAAAGTATTGTCCCAAGGTTAGTGATCCATCCGATGACATATTGCCTGCTTTTGGACTCTGACTTTACAGGCTGCTGATATTTTGTCTTACTTTGCTTAACCCACACTCAATGTTTGTAGGTTGACAACACTAACTATGTGGAGAAAAAGCAACCTTTACGTCCAGCCCCTCTACCTCCAAGAACAACAGCTCTGCTCCCAAATGAGCAACCCGTGAGTTCTTCACTGTTATTCCAAAAGCTGTATTTTGACAGCAGAGCTTCTAGCTTACCATTTCTGAAAAATCTTGCTCGGATTCCTTTGATACTATTCTTAAAAACGGTTGAAGTTATCAAACAATTGTTGATTACGTGCGTTGAATATCTCTACAGATTTTTATTTTCTATTTGCATCCTGGATATTAGGATTTTCTTTTCTTATTTGACACCTTCTCTTTTAAGAAATAAATTCGTATTAAATGTAAAACGTTTACTCTTTTTTTTTTTTTTTTTTTTTTCTTTCTTCCAAATGTTATGGAAATTGTTAAATATTCGACTTTAAAAACTGAACATTTCTTTACCATGGAAACAATGTTCCTCTCTTTAGGTTGTTAGCTTTTTGATCAATTTAAAAAAATAAAAATACTTTTAATGCCATTAACATTAAACTCTTCTTCCTGAAGGGCAAAGATAAATATTACTTAATTTAGTTGTACAGAAAAAACCTGTCACCTCTTTAAGAATGCCATATTATTTCAAAATCTTAAAATTTCAAACCAAAAACATGTCACATTTTAGATTCTTACAACTTATTTAGTATTTGGATCAAAATGCTAGCAGTGTTGACTGTCTCCTTTTGTGTTTTGCCCAAGTTTCTTGAGCCCCAAATATCGACCATTTGAGAGAGAGAGAGAAAGAAAAAAAAAATGAAAATGAAAATGCTGCCTGTTTAGAAAATATTGGGTTGTAATGGAGGTTCAGTTTACTTAGAAATATAGTGGTGATTGGAAATGCACTTAATCCTTAATTTCATGTCCCAACAAATTTGTTGGTATCAGATTTGTTAAAAAAAAAAAAAAACAATACTGCAAAAAACATTTTCAATCTTTTGAAGTGGAACAAACATGGTTTTCCTCAACAAATATCAGTTGAAGTAAAATTTTGATGAGATCATCAGTTAAGTGGTATGTAAATGTACATTATTCTGACAAAGAATGACCACTTTTCTGTTCACTAAGGATAAACACTTTATATCCAAAGCTATTTACAAATACAAAATGGTTGGCGGTAAACATGGACTATGGCTGTTTGGCTATTATTTAAAACTTAAATTTGTAATGGATGATTCCTTGCATCTCTCGCCAAACACTCAAAAAGATCTTTGTCTGCTGAGAGACAAATTTACCATGACTGGGCCGCTGACAATGTTGATTCCTTTCTTTCCCCTAACAAACTACCAAGAAGGAATTGGCTTATAAATACAGTTTGCTGACAAAGCTTTCCTAATGTCTTCAAAGTGCAATGTCTAATGTTGAATTGTTTGCCAAGTTCTTGGTTGTAACAACAGGATTTGTTGCAAGTATGGCTTCCACTTGGATGGCTTCCTTGGCTCTTCATCGGCAATCCCCATTTCTAAAGGGAGAAACTAACTTCCTGCAAGTTATTTCATTCACTGTTATCTTTGCCATAAGTTCTGAAGTTTTTTTTTTTTTTATCTAGAGAATAACTAATTTTTTTTTTCTTTAGGTTCTTAGGGCACTTTCAAATTGATTGATATAATAATTGTTTTCTTTTTATGAAAAGTACAAATAATATATTATTTTGATGAGTCTGGTTTTAAATACTGAGTAGGGACTGTCAATTCAGGTATTTTTGTTGGAGCACTTGTACAAAAATAAGCATAACTTAAGTTACATTTTTTTTTTCTAATAATTTATCAATTCTTGTTTGTAAAAAATATAAAGTAAATATTTTCTTATTATATTTCCTTTTTAAATTGCTGTCATGTTAAATAAATTTGTCTTGTATCTTAAAAACAAAACTAAAACCCAATTGAGTTAATCTCCTGCTTGCTACTTCATCAGGTTGAATTAACTGATTAGTTGTTAATCTATAAGGTTAGTGGAGTTAGCAAACAAGATAATCTTATAGTTTCACAATTTTTTAATTTATTTTTTTTTTATCACTTAAATATCTATCAAATGTATAAAGTCATATCTTTTAGTTCCTTCAGAAATTTCTAAAAAAAACTGTTTATTATATAAATATGCTTAAATTCAAAAATTGATGAAAAGCGCACTCTCTTGTCTGATAACTTCAGTCTGTCTCTAGAAAGATTAAAATCTAGACTTACCCTCCACTGCTACTTATATTTTGTTTGTACTTGTTGCTGGGGTTTTTCTTTCTTTTGCAGTTATTTTCTCTCTCCATTATCTTATTAGCTTTTTCTTTCCAGCTTTTAGTTGTTTTTTCCTTTTAGTAAATTTACTTTGCTGTGCTGCTAAATGCTTTACAGTTTTCATTTTTCTTTTGAAAGGGAATTTAATATTGTTTAATTATCATTCATACAAATTATTATTTTTTAACTTATAATTTTAAAAATATTCAATCTTATATATATATATATATATATATATATATATATATATAGGCTTGTTCAAAAAGAAAGAGTTCAAAAATTTAATAAGAACATGCTAAAAGACATTCAACACATTACTGGTTAGGAAAAGACTCAAAGTTATTAAAGAAATAAAAATTTTTTCCAATCTTGTTTAAATGCTTCTCTTTGTTGTATTTCAGATTTTGTATAAATTAAAATATTTATAATTTGTATCAACCATCAAATGGCTACACCACAAGAAAAGTTGTTTTTGTGTACTGCCATTTGCAAAGTGTAACTTTAAAATAATAAACTTTGAACCTTTTCCCTATTTAGTCATGTGTTGAAGGAGTTTCTGTCTCTTAGCACTTATTTTTATTACATTTTCAACATCTGCTCTTTTTGAATAAGACATATATATATATATATATATATATATATATATATATATATATATATAGGCTTATTGTTTCAGTAAAGTCATTTATGTGGCCTGCCTGAGAAATTGATAGCATTTTTAAGAGTTGTTTGGCCACTTAATCTAGTAAAGTGGGGGTGGGGGGGTACTTATTTGCAATCATTTTATTACTTTTTTCAAAAGGCTTGTTCAAACATATTCAGTTCAATAGAAATTCTAACATGTCTTTTTCACTTTAGAAATTACAATTATTAATGGTATTTAATGGTTTTGTTCCATTCAGACTAACAGTGTGTTAATGCTATTGGAATTTGTAACTTTTTCTTTCTCTTCTCTGCATAAATTAGTCCTATTGTAATAATAACACATTAGATTTTCTGCAAAGGTGAGTTTATTACTAAAGTTCTTATCTTTTTCTTTTTTTTTTTTTTTTAATTTATTTTGCTTAATTGAAACCTTTCTTGTTCCACTTTGTCTTTCAGAAAACTTTTATTCTGTTTGACTAACAATTTATCCAAAAATCTTTTTTTTTTTTTTTTTTTTTTTTTTTTTTTCATTATATCTTGATTGCCTTTATTTGTATTGTTCAATGACTGTATCCATTTTTCATTGTAACATTTCTGGTATTTTTGCCCAGTGTCAATTGGTATTCGTTTATCTGCTTGTGTTTGTGGAATTTGATCTTTTCATTGACACAAAATGTTTCTAAGAATCCTTATGCAGAACAACTTGAAAGCAATCTTTTAAGTAGTTCTTCACTAAATATTTGGAGATTTAATAGAATTTAATTCTGTGACTCAAGTATGTAAATAATTGCAATGTACTGATTGGCAAAACAGAATTTACCTTCTGTCATAGTTTCAAAAATAATTCCAGGTTCAGAATTTAATAGGAAGGCTCAATTTTGAAACGAGTTCAAGTAAAAAAAAAAAAAAAAAATGATCTGACTGCTGTTGAAGTTGTCAACTGTTTCTGATATTTTCATTTCATTTTATAAGTCAAACTGATTAACTAGTACAACTGATTAATTTATCAAGTCTAATTGCAACAAAACTTTTTTAAATATTTGGTAAATTTTTTATAAAGTTTTTGTTAAAGACAGTGTACACACTTTATAACTTTCAACTAGAATTTTCTTTATCAACCAATCTAATCAAATCCATTATCTACATTGCTTCATTGTTATGTTTATTCAGGAAATGGTGATAGTCAAAAATAGGCAAGTACACAAAATATCAACTGGCCAGAATATCAACCAAAAAATGTTCTCAGAATTAAGAGGAAGCTGTGAATGTTTATATATATATATATATATATATATATATAATATGGCCTGGAGATTGCATTCAAGCATGAAAAACTGTTGCTGCTTGGTCTTGACCTCAGCATCCACTTTTATATTTACATACAGTCAATCTCTGATATTAAATGCTTCTACCCATAAATATAGCATACCTTAAACTGTCTTCATCATTCATTCAAATATATATATATATATATATATATATATCCATTCAAGTGTAAGGTAGGTTAGTACCAATGTCCAGACATTATATTTTTTTTAAAAAAGTACTCAATACAGAGAGCTTAATATTTTCTAAAAATTTATGGAAAATATATAAGATTATTATTATAAAGAAAATGAATTAATCTACAATCCCGTTTAGTAAATCCTTCCAAATCTGAATTGGCGTTAATTTCGAAAAACATACTAAAAAAAAAAAAAAATAATGCAAAACTATGGTCTTTTAAGAGTTTTTCTTTTATAATAATAATAAATTATTATTATTATTATTATTCTGTTTTTGACATTGAACTCTCCCTGGATCTATATCCTTTTGGAATTATCCTATGGATTAACAAATATTATCATGTATGTATGTATATATATATATATATATATATATATATATATATATATATATATATATTTCTAAAAATTATTGGATTTATTTTAATCCAACATTTTTATTACTTCAAATGTTGTTATAATGGATACATTGTATTCAAAATAGATGCCCATGTTTATTTATTAAATAGTGTGTATTATCTCTATTGGTCTTTGCATTTGAGAAATCTTAGTGAAGAAAATGTGCTCCTCATCCCCTAAAAGTTCTCTAATGTGCAGGTTGATAGACATAATACACACTGCATTATATATATATATATATATATATATATATATATACACACACACACACACGTACAGATTGTACAAATTGCTGGTAGTCCCATTCTCCTATATAGGAGTTTGTGTGGGACACCAGGAACCTCTTCTCGGCACTGTCAAATGGAGAAAAATGCCATCATTTGCTCACGTTACATGGCACAACAACCTGTGCAAGACTATCATGCAAGGCATCGTTGAAGGTGGACATAGGAGAGAGTGCCAACACAAAAACTGGTTGGGCAATATAAAAAATAATTGCTGATGTCTGCTGTTAATAGACCGTTGTGGAAAAGAGTTAGTGTGGCTTCTGTATTCGTATCCACGCTATGATTACAAAAGTCAAGGGGATAATGATGATGAATTTTTTTTATTTTTTTTTTATATATATAAGACAAAATAATGTGAACACTGGCTTAAACATTTATTTATTAACTAATAAGGTGTTGGACCTCCATTAGCTTCTAATTGTTTTACCTGAAGATGAATAATGACTCAATTAAGTGGAAAAGCAAGGTAAAGGATTAAAGTGCTAAACAGTTACCTTTTAGGTCGGTTTGATGTTTACAAATACCTGGAAATGCCGGAATTGGAATAAATTGCTATTTTTGTAAGCTGTTCGCATTATTTTGTTTAACCTCTGTGTGTGTATATATAACAGAGAAAAGTATAAATTCAGAAACAAATGATTGTACTTTAAAAAAAAACCCAAAAAACTATCAGTTTTAGATTAAATCCAAAACTTCTAACAGTCTTGTTAACATTAATCATCTTTTTATGAATTTACAAAGTGATTACAAGAATTAGTTTTCAGAATGTATTCAACCAAATTTATTTAAGACATGATGCATTTTTCTTGAGGAACTCTTGAACATTATTGCAGCAATCTAATATAAACCTGTTGCATTTGGCATTGAGCCAATAAGGCTTTCAACAGCAGAGCAGGTTTTCCATTCTCAGCAGGCTTTTGGGAATCAGTGAAGCGATATGTCTTCAAATATTGTTGTTAAGAAGGCTTTTTACATGATTAAATTATGGCAAAACAAAGTTTGTTTCTGTTGAACAACAGTATTTCAAAGCAAGTTTTAGAAAATGACTGCCAACCAGACAATCTTACTACAACTGGTACAAGAATTTGGAAACAAAACAGTGCTTGTGTCAAGATACAAATCCTGTTGTACCATTTAGTACCCGAGGAAGAAGTTGAACATGTAACTCTGGGGCACACTCATAGCAACTGTAGGCTACCGATAATAAACTAAGGATTTTCTCTCCAAAATTTTGCCTCATCACTATTAATGTCTTAAAAATACTTTCAGTTTTTAAAACTTTTTTGTCATTATCCTGCATTTAAAGATAATTGAAAATCTGATTGTGTCTCAAACTATCAGTTATAGGATTAGAATTTTGCTATGGCTATTTAATCTTACTGCTCAGTAATATTGGTGACTTTCATAAAATGATGTTGACAGAGGCTTGTTGACAAAAATCACCAATATTTGTGAAAACTCTCAAATTGAAAAGTTTTCTGTTTAAACAAATTGACTTAAGACATTTTTTGGAATTTTCAACTGGCGTGTCTTGAAGTTTTTATCTGTCATATAAGAGCTTAATACAATGGAATCCTGTTTGTAATTGACAAACAAAATGCTCAAGAAATAATAAAGATGGTGCTGGTGGGGGACATTTTTAATGCTTCAAAGATTTTTTTTTTTTTTTTTTTTTTTTTTTTTTAAATTTTATTTTTATTGCTAATTCTTGAAATGTTCAAATATTGTTTGGTTAATCTTCTTTGTATTTTTTTTTTTGTCTTTTTATTCTAGATTTTATTTACCAGTATTGTTGCCACAAAAATAAAATCTAATGTTGAAAAAGTTATGAATCAGTATGATCTACTGTTGTTGATTTTCTTTTCAGTAAAAATCTCAAAAATACCTTGTTAATAGGTATTTAACTTACCTGTTATAAAGAAAGAAGAAGAAAAAAAAAAAATTAACTGAATGCATTCCCTATCCCACAAGAAAAACACCAGATATTTATGTCCTATCTGTCTCTCATTGCTTGTTTCCACCCCCCCCCATTTCTTAAGCAGTGATTTTATTTATTTTTTTTTTTTTTTCCAAAATTTTACAATTTGCCTGGTGTTTTCTTGTAGCCCATACGATCAGGTCCTATAAGTCATCATGGCCGTGCTGACTCTTCTCCAGTTATTCCTAACCATCAGAATGACTACATTGTAAGTTTTGTCACTACCTTGTAGTATCCTAACCTACAGAAACATGTATGCTTACTCATTAGTGTCTAGACCAGCACTAATATTTTATATATATATATATATATATATATATATATATATATATAATATATATATATGTGTGTGTGTGTGCGTGCGTGCGTGTGTGTGCATTCTTTTCATTATGGTTAGGCTTCATTGTGTGTCTGACTGTACTTTGAGCTTAAGATTGTTCCTCAAGTTACTGTAGCTTTTTTTTTTTTTTAAATAGTAATAATAATATTTCTATGTGAGTCTACTTTTGTATGCTAACTCCATAACTTTGTCTGTTGTCTGCTTTACTCACCACCTTGCTTTTTTTTTGTCTATTTTTATGATTCCATACACAATTGATAGTTTGTTAGCATTTTATTTATAAATACAATTGTGTTTTAACAAATATTGTTATATATAATTTTGAAATTTTGTTTATTTTTATCCTAAGTGTTTATTTCTTTTTAATTTGAAAATACTTTGGTGTGTTTAAACAATTTGGGGAAACACAAACTTTTGTATAATTTACATGATTTCTCTGTTGTATTTTTCTATTCAATCATTTTCAGTTAAAACATCAGTTGAAGCAAAATCACTCGTTGGATTTCCCTTAAGAATTTCCTAAATTTGAAAACTTTGGTTTATGTATAAAGAAAAAGTAAAGGCAGCTAATGTTCTTTTGCATATACCATGAATGATTATCTTAGTAGTAGTAGAATTATTGGTATTATCATCAGCATTATTATTATCAAATGTACTAAGACTGGAGTTTAGTTTTTTTTTTTTTTTTTTTATTGTATCAAACTTTGTTTTAAAATACAAAGAATTATCTATCTATCTATCTATCTATATATATATATATATATATATATATATATATATATATAATATATTTCTTTTTTCTAAAAATTCTAAAAGGGGGTAAGAACACAGTATATCATGGAGGTTAAAAATCTATAAATAAAATGCCCTTTTAAAATATTCATACCTGCAGTCTGAATGACATCATTTACAACATAACACTGGGTTGAACCTAAGTTTACATAAATATTCAGTTTTCTGTTTTTCCTTTTCTTTTTTTTCCTCTCTCTTTCTCTCTTTACCAACCATTCAGTCATTTGACAGTATTTATCTAAAAATAAGTTGAATTTAGTTTAAATAAGCTTGATTGTCTAAATGATACTGTAATGTTTAGTTGTTATTGAAAGTCTCTCTCATAAAATGCTTATTTTAATTCTTTTGATTGCATGTTGTAAATTTTCCTTGTATCTATTGACCTAAATCTGGTTGGCTTTCAAGCTAGTTGAAAATAACCAATTGTCGACGCCTTAACCTCTGCAAATACAACAACTTGTTGGTGCATGTATTGTCTTTTTTTTTTCTTTTTTTTTTTTTTTTTTTCCTTCTTATGACCAACTCTTTACTGACAGGTCAGATTCTTTGCCATTTGCTTTGTTGTTGGCTTTTAGTCTGCAACTATTCTTCAACAATAATTCTTGTTGCTTATTCAATAATGAGAGAGAGAGAGAGAGAAAATCTATTGAAATCTATTTTCCAAATCTCTTGCTAATCTAAAATAACCTTCTGCATTAAAAGCAAACTTTAAGGTGTTGGCTGCCTTTTTCAATTACTTTTCTTACCTGCTCTCCATATCAATTGTGCAGCTTACTGGATTTCTTTGGTGGTAGCAATCATTTGGTATGGCAGTGTTATACTGTCTTTATTTTTATTCTTTTCTTTTATTTTATTTTCTTTTTTCTTTTTGTTCCCCTTGGGTCTTCAGTTTGTTTGTTGTTTTCCAGGCAGCCAGACATGCACGCAGCAAATCGGATATTTTGCATCCTCTTTCTTCTGACTCCGCCTACTCCGATGACAGAGTAAGTGGTTTCTTACCATGTCCATGACCCCCTCCACCATCTTGTTTTTCTTTCCTAGCAAATCACTCCTTCTCCTCCTCATTCTTCCTCTTCTCTGGATCCTTTCAAGAGGGGATTTTGTTTTTGCTTGTAGAAAGAACTTCCATTAAATGTCGACATCCTCAACCATCCTTGTTTCTGTGGATAGAAATAAATCTCTTTAAAAATATTTACTGTTGAGATTTTTATCCTCATGCCTAACACTAGTATCCCTTCTCTTACCTTTTGTTTAAATATTCATTCACTATTGAAACTTGGTTCAATCCATGATTGTTGCTCATGTTCTTCCGATTGGATTTGTTTTGCTTTGAGTTACGTGGAAGGACATCAAAATTTGTTTCATTTGAGCAAGATGGATTTTCTTTTTTTTTTTTTTTAAATAAACATTTTCACTTGAATTTTTTATTGTGGGTTTTAGTGCAACATGCTAATTTCTTACAAAGTATAATCTTTCATAATTTATTTGTCCTTGAATACAAATTTTTTTTTTTTTTTTTCTTTTACAGACTTTTCATTTTTTGCACCTTATTACTATAAACCCAGCACAAACACCATTTTTTTATGTAATAGGATAAAGAACAAATGGGAAACATGTTTAGCTTTTATTAAAGTTTCATCAGAGAATGAGAGATGGAGAAAGAAATTCTGGTGTTTTTATTTTTGTGGTGTTCGATTTCTATTGCATATGAAGTTTGCTGAATCAATGAAAATCAAACGAGACAAAAATAAAAAAATACCAGAACTTCTCTTTTTCTTTTTCTCCTTATCTCATTCGCTGATGAAACTTTAATAAAAGTGAAACACATTAGATTGATAAGCATTTCCTATTTGTTATTTATCCTATCATTGTCGGATTCCAATCCATTTTTGATCTGTATTTGATCCCAATTCCCACACACACACACACACACACACACACTTTGTTTTTTTTTAAATTTTTGTTTGTCTTTTTAAACCTGATTTCAGTTAATTTCCATTCTGAAAAGTTAGATGAGAAATCAAATGAAGAAATATGACCAGAAAAAAATAAATAAATAGTATACCACAAAGAGTATAGTCAGGCAAAAAAATAAAACTTGCAACATATTTTTTTATTTTTGTTGTTATTGCAAGTGTGAAATCAAAATAGCTGATGGGAAGGTGCAATGAAAGTTTCCTCCATGAATATGGATGCAATCACTCGGCTTCTAACAATTCATTGTACAACTTAGAAACTGCTCTGTGAATTTTTTTACTTTGAAAATCCTGAAAAGTGCTCACGATGTTTGTGCTTCTTCAATGTAGCTAGCTTGTGAAAATGGCAAATGAAATTTGAAAGCAGTTTCCATAGCAGCCTCTAACTTGAGAGAGAAACATTTCACTTTGCTCCTTCAAAACGTTAGTTATATAAAACTGTGGGAAGAATAGTAATTTTTTTTATAAATGATAAAGTAACAAGAATAATAATGATATTCAGCATTTTATTTAAAAGATAAAGAAGAAAAAAAATTATATGCTTTCTTTTGGACAAGAGATTTTAACATTTTTCATAAAAGAACTCTAACTTTTTGTTTAATATTAAAAAAAAAAAAAACCCCCAAAACCATGCATTGCTTAAAAAAAAAACTCAAGAAAATAAAAATTACTTTTGCTTGAATAGTTAGATATTAAATGTGAGTTCACTATGGGACCCCGAAAAAATCTTGCAAAGACAAGAATGAATAAGTTGTTGATAATAAGGATTGTGTGCCTTGACAAATATAAATAGTGATTATTTTCTATTGGTCAACTGAGGAATTGTCTTTGAAATACAGAAGTGATCACATATTTGCATTGGTTGTGGAGGCAATTTACATTTGCTATAACCTTTGATGTTGATAAGTGCAAATTATCTGTTGGTTGTAATGTAAAGCAACAAAATTGCTCAATACATTTTTATTCAAATTGAATGTCCAAACATTCGTACATTTGTGACAAATTGTTTTTTTTTTGTTTTTGTTTTTTTTTTTTGTTTTTTTTGTTTGTTTGTTTTTTCTTAGAGCAATTTGGGGTGGGGAGTCTCTTTTCCTTACCTCTTTAGTTTACTAGAATTATATTTGCAACACACTGATGCATATTAAAATTCTCACAGTATTTAGTATTTGCTAACATTTTGTTGAGATTTACAAAAGATACATGATCAGTTATGTGCCATGTGTGATACACACTTAGGTGATCATGTACCTTTTGATAGATAGAATTTTATATAAAGATTAAGATTTTTTTTTTGTTTACAATTTCAAATGTTTCCCCCAACAACAGTAAATTTGTTTACTAAAACTAGATATCATCAACATCATAGAATAATCTTCAAACCAACTGATTTTTTTTTTTACTTAAATGAATTGTTTACTTACATTATTATTTTTTCTTTATCACAAAACATTTTCTGCCATATTGAATGTCTAGTTTTTTGTTTTTTTTTTCTTGTTAATTCATAAATGAAGATAGCATATAAAATCAAAATCTTAAAATGAAATATCTAAATATACTTATTAATTAAAATTGTTTACAAAAAAAAAGTCAAATTTTTAAAGCTAATCTAAGCCAGTTCCTTCAAACACAATTTCCATATTGATAGTTGCCATTTTTCTGTTTTAAATCTAAATTAATTGATTCACATATTTTTATAATCTGGTAAATTTAAAATGATTCTTGTAAATAAAGTGGTTAAGTTTTATCGTCAATTCTCAAGAAAATCTATAAATTCACTTTCATTTGTTTGAATTTTATTAAAATTCTAAAACTAGCTTTTTAAAACAATAAAAATTGCTGCGGGAGTCTATAGAGTAACAGGAAAAGAAAAAAAAAAAACAGTCATTTTGTTAGAACTTTTTTCTTTGCAAGTTCTAATGTTAAATTTATTCCATATTATCTATTTTTATAGAAGTTAAAATTAACATTTGGTTAAATATGATTTGAATAATTTTTTTTTCTTTGATGTCTTTTTGACTTGTCTGACTTCATTAAATTATTACATTTTAAATAAGTTTATACAAACCAAATTTCCTTTTTTTTCTGAAGAAGAAAAAAAAAATCTTTACAGATGTATCCCCAACTTTGGATGGTGTGGGGTGGGGTTCTGCAATCTGAAATAATCTTTAAATATTCTTACCATCACTGCCTATTTTTTTTTTTTTTTTCCCTAAATGTTTTCTGTATTTTGTGTACACCTTTGTCACCTGTTTGCTTATAACTGATTTGTATTGGTGCTTCCTTCTGGCAGCCAATGCATACACCCTATAAACGACCTCAATCCCTCTACAATCTCCCAGACGACAGAAACCTACATGAGCCCTTATACAAACTGAACCCACATAGTAATCCTGCTCTACTCCATGTGCATGTAAGTTGGAGACTTTGTTTTCAAAAAAAAGAAACAAAAAATAAACTAAAACAAAAAAACTTTGCTTTACATCCACAAACTTTTTTTTTTTTTTTTTTTTTAAATCTTTCTACAGAAATTGATTTGATTCCGGCCAAAGCATGACATTATAAAGAAACCAGATTTCCAGAACTGTTCCGTACTACATTTTTATAAAAAAACAAACTTTAATCTTATTTAGAAACAACAAAATTTATAATGAATCAATACATTTCCAGATGTTATCAAGGGGGGGGGGGGCAATAAACTGTTTAAAGTTGCATTTGGTCTCTTAAAAAGCTTGCCAGTTTTTTGTACTGACCAGTAATCACAGATTTATTTTCAAAAGCTAATTTACATTATTTATCATTATTAAAGGCAACATGTTTGAAAACTTAGATTTACCAATAATGTTATTTTGAATAATAGTTTAGTTCTAGGTTAATAATTCAACATGGTAAACTTTGTTGTTTCTGATTAAATATTTGAAATGTCTTTTAATTTCTCAACCTGGCATTTGGTTAACTATTATTACTTTGTTGGTGAATATTTTTGCCAAGCAAAATGTTGGACCTGCCAATGCAAATTGAATTTGGATTGTGTAATCATATCCTTCTATGGCAACACCTAAAACAATCTTTACTAAAATTGAGACAGGCTACTGCAATTTCAAATATATAGAACTAATATATAAAATATTATATTTGAGATTACATCTACAGTAAAAAGGGGGAAGTAATATTTATAAATGATGCAGAGTGCTAAATATTAAGATGTGTTTAATTTTTATTTTTTAATTCTGTTAAACTTTTGAAAAATAATCTTAAATGATGAAATTTCAAACAGTTGGACTGGATTTTTCCAATAAAAGAATTTCTATTGTCTGGTTTAAATGTCCAGCTTTCCAAGGAATCTTTTTGTTCTTAATACAAAATTGAATTGTGGATGAAAGTCTAGTTTTTTCTTTTTCCCCAAAATAATCCTGCATGTTTAATTTTTAAACTGACCAGCAGTTGAATGATACTAATCTACTGACATACTCATTAGTAATTTGCTTTGTTACTTTCTCTTAACACAGTACCAAAGAAGGTTTCTTAATATTTGCGAAATGAGAAAGAACAAAAATAAATGTATTGGCACTGAAACAGTTAAGACGCATAAAAATGACATTGAAAACTGCCTTTTAACCTTCTTTCTTTTAACTTTTTTTTTTCTTCTTCCAGCTAATATATTATTGCTCTCGTGGCTGACTAAAGAATTCATATAGACAGTGTGAGTGTGTGAAAGAGATGATGCTCATTTTCACTAATTAACCGATTAGATTCTATTTCAGCTCTTGGCCATATATGACTACTAACCAATTTTTGAAAATAACAGCATGCCTTTTTCAAAAATATTTTGTTAAAATTTATACCAAGAAGCTTTTAAATTTGTTTATCATGTATATTTTTTTTTTTTTTTTTTTTTTTAATCAAATTAAGCGGATTATAAAAATCTGCTTTTAAAATGTTTGTTTCAAAATCATCATTTTGATATAAAGGACTGTGCAAAGCTTTATTTTCAGGTTTTCAGTTGCTTAAAATTTTATAAATTCAAACACCTCCCACTTTCTTTAAAACTGTTGATGTATCCCAGCCACTAATATTTGATATTTTGAAATAGTTCAAGGGAAGAAACTCTTATCTGTTAACGATTTCATTTTGGAAAATTTACTTAACGTTAATAAATAATTTTTGGATAAAGCACAACGCAGACTTTTTTAATATACAGAGCATTTGATTAGTATGTAATTTCTTGGACGTGTATGTATGTATGTATGTACACACACACACACACACACATATATATATATATATATATATATATATATATAAAAAGTGAATCCACATAATATCCAATGTCAATATCACAACCCAGATTTTCATGAAACTCTGAGTCATGCTATTATCATTGGATATTATGTGTATCCACTAGTATATACTTAATAGCTCTGTTATTTAACATTAAGCACTGTATTTATAACACCTGAGAAAGAAATATATGTATGTGTATATGTATATTTGTTATAGACACACACAATTTCATTAAAAACAACTGGCAAGGAACTATGGTTAATTTTTTTAATTTTTTATTCTTTTTCTTGTCTTTTTATAGTTTTTTTCTGTGCATAAAATATGCTTGATGGACATACAGCACATTTGAACAATTTCTACTTAATTTACATTCAGAAAAGAAGAAAATTATACAAACACATGAAAGATTAAATAAAAAAATCTTAACCACAGTACCTTATCAGTTGTTTTTAATGAACCTTGTATAAGAGAGAGATTGCTGTCTGTTGTAACCTAGAAAGGGTTACTGAATGAAGAATAACCAAAACGGAGGTTGGAAATGAAATAGTAGCCTTTATAACATCAACAAAATACAATACTCACCAGCAGCGTGAAGTAGGTAAGCCACTGTTAGTGGTGGACTACTTAGCCAGCATATTACCCCCACTTACAATAGTGTCCAACGTATTTATGAGGATTAGGACATACTCATTAGTGTTCATAGGTACGGTATATAACACTGCCCAAATACACAGTTACACACACACAATAAATATATATAAAATTTCTTAATGTCTGATGCTTTGAAAAAAAAACATGATTTACATTTTTTTTTTTTTTTTTTTTTTTTTTTTTTTATATAATAATTATGATTGAGTAATTAACTCCTGCTTTATATTTCAGCTTCAGTCTTATGAATGAAATTATCTTGAATATATTGTTTGGGCTTTTCAGAAACTGATAAAAAAAAATGTGGGGGTTGGTTACTTAAAAATTATTTGATAAAATTAGTTAATTTTCCTCTTAATTTTCTTTTTCAAAGCCTCCACGGCCGACAAAGTCAATGCCATCTACTGGAGCAGAATCTGAAAATACCGACTCTTCTGTGACCCCCAAACAACCTCCCTCAGCATGTCTTTCTCTCACAGTGTTCCCTATTCTCAGTGAGGTAAGTTCCTGAATTCATTTGATTTGCATTAAATTGTCTGACATATTCAGTTCATAGTATATTTGAAGTTAAATGATTTGTTCTCCTGACTGAATTGTTGTCTTCCAAATTAAGGTCTTTTGATATCAAGAAACAAAGTTTTGTAAAGACATTTTTGTCATTTTTAGTTAAGTAGATTCTAAAACTGAATATGTCCCATATTTTATTTTTGAGATCTTAACTGTTGTGAAAAAAAAAAAACATGGTTGTTGGGATAGATTAATGTTCAGTGTTTAGCAAATATGAATTATTCTGAAAGACTATTTTCCTAATGTAACCACTTGCAATATCTTAGAGAAATTTCTTAGAACTCTTTTTCCTTTAATTTTTTCCCAATTTTTTTTTTTCTCTGGGCCATGTTTTCAGAACATAAAATTTTTCTCATGCTTCACCAAATTTTATGCGATAAAAAGTACATTTAAAAATAAAAAGTGACTAATAGTGCATTGAATATAATCTATAACTTAAATAACTTGAAAGTACACAAATTTGATGAAAGGTGTGAGCTTGTTTTTTTGATAAGTAATCTCCTTTATATTAAGCCTAATTTGAGATAAACAAATTCTCATCTCCTTGTCAACACAAAGAAACCTTTCCCCCCACTTTTTTTTTTGATATTTGTCAGAACTGAAAAGGCACAAGCAGCCCTACAACAAAGACGATCCAGAGGGAGGGTTAAAAGGAGATAATGGCAGATTCAAAGTCCGAACATTATCATTGATAACTCTCTCCTCCAATTTACGGATCCTAGTCACTATATAATGTTTTAAATTTTGAAATCATGCTTTTTTTTTTTTTTGTTTTTTTTTTTAAATTGTTTCTAAATCTTTGTCTTTCAGTCATTCCACCTCACTTGCTATCCTCTTCCACTGCACTATTTGGGAACCACTAATTCAAACCATCAAATTGTTTTTTTATGTCTATTGCAAATTATCAATTTCCCTATCCCTTTCATGTTTATTTTTGAAATTTCAATTAACATAAAAAATAAATAGAACTTAATTTTTCTTTATCAATTTCTCTAATTTCTCTCTACCTCATGCATGTTCAATTTCTCTAAATATTTAAAAAAAAGATTTTTGTTGAAATTTGTCTTAAACAAATTCATAAAATATTTGAAAACTTTAGGGAAAAAAAGCCAATATTAAATGGCAAAATTTATTTGTAGTTGGAATAGATGAAACTTCTATTGACTTCATCTGTGACACCGTTCCTGAATTACAATCCATTATCTCAATCAATTAAGAAAATCACAATCCCAACTAAAACCAATTTATCAAGGAGTGCAAATTTTAACAGAACTTAGTCTGGCGCAAGACCACGGGCAAGGATTGAATTTGATACAGTAGTAATCATTTGCAAGACAAAATTGCTAACTATTGCTCAATGATGATGCACTATACTGTCAGTTTGTTAGGATTTCTCTATTTAGCCAAATAAGGTCTGGTGTTTTGCTATATTTCAGAAAAAGGTTTTTTGAAAAAGCAGTTGATGTTTGGAAAAATATCAGGAACCAAAATCCATCCCAATATGGTGTCTTCACAAATTTACTCTCTCTTAAACACCTGTCACTGGTGTCTCGTAATTTTTATTTTATTTTTTCTAAACATTAATGGGTTTTGATGGTATTTGAGATTATGAGAAACATGTAAAAAATTTTAATTTTTTCTCTTTGCAGCTCCGTGAACGTTACAAGGTGGTACGTCCTCCACAGAAAGTGGAGGCAATTGATGAATTGAGAAATGCATTCGACTTGGTTGAGAAATCTTGTCCTGGCATCACAGACAAATTTGTGACGGACGTTGTCAGAAATATGGGTGAACAAATGTTGAGGGAAGCGGAAGTGCGTCGAGGAGTGGAGAAATTCAAACGGTACATTGATTTCTCGACCTGTTAGATGTGGGTGGGTGGGTGGTTGGTTGGCTGGCTGTTTGTAATCAGCTCTGCATTGTGGTCTGGTCTGTGTCTGTGAAGGAGAGGAAATACATGTGTACTGCTGCCTGCACACTCTACTGCCTTTGCATTGTTTCTCCCAGTCTAAAGAATTTATTTTAAAAACAGTTTCCCTCATAAAATTTAGAGAATTAATTTATATCTTAAATAAGTGCCTTTTTTAAATACAAATATTGTGTGCAAATACTGTTAAGGCTTAAAATTCACCAGGTAAAAAAAGTGACTTGTAAATATAAAACCTTGTGTATTAAAACCATTTGCATTGACAGTTTCATTTTAAACTGAATATCATTTCAAATAGTTTGGGCTTTTTATAAAATCCTGTTAATCAGTGAAATAGAAAGAAATGCCTTAAAATTTTAATAGATGACATTTAACTGGATTGTGACATAATTGATTAAATATGAATTAAAGAAAATATAAAAGTTAAAAAAATTTTTTTTTTTTTTCATTTGTCTTCTAAAATCAACATTTGTAATTCAGCTAAATTTAGAAAAAAAAGCTAGTTTAAAATTCCCCTCCCTCCTTGAAATGTGCTTGTTTCTTAATAAGCATAGTGGTGGTAGGTGTTCAATCTCACAACTTCTCCCTCCCCCAAGCATTTTTAATTCCTGTAGTTTAGAGTCACTTATGAAGCCCTCAGCTTTTCATCGAAAAAAAATTTTTGAAACAATTTAAGCCCAAACTCAGTATCTTTGTAAATTTATTAAAAAAAAAAAATCCCACTTCACCTATCCTCCTCTTCCAACACTTTGTAACCCATGTATTGCTGCTTGCTCAGGTCACCCGCTTTGCATGCATCTGCAATCTGATGAATCCTAAGATTATATTTTTGTTTTATTGTCCCCACTCCACTTTTTATTTTTTTCTCTCCCAAAATCCTTGCCAACTCCCAGACTTTGTGTATAAATGTATTTCTTCACCTTCAGTGAGACACAGCCTCTGCAATGTATTTTTATACAAATTTTGATGCCGATCAGTGTCTATTCAAATACTAAAACTTATTTTCCTCCTTATTTGTCTCTCCTTTCCATTTATAATCAATCTTTTAATCATTCCCACATTGCTGTACAGATTTTGAGAAAAATATTAATTTCTCAAATTTTATTTCTGGCATTATAGTCGAACTACTAGTTATGGAAAAAAAAAAAAAAAAAAAAATTCTCCATGTTGTTGTTGTCGTCGTCATCTTTTTCATTTCTCTCCATCCCTCCCTCCCTCCTCCTCCTTGTCAGTGCCAATGTGTTCTGCATCCTCTGTGAGGTGAGTGGCCCAAAATGTTCTAACAGCACTGCACCTCTCTCTCACACATGCAACTGTTAGTTGTTCACATCCACCCACCACTAATCCATATATGTCTCACAAGCACTTTGTCTCGCTGGTTGAAGTGGTAAAGGATGGGGGTAGTGGCTGAATTTGCTCAGGAAATTTGATTTGTCCATTTTCAAATTGTAACATCAATGATTGTCAAACGAACACAAAAAAGTTTTTATCAATTTCAACCTTGAGACTTTATTCTTCACTTCATTTGCATATTTCTTTCACTAATTTTGTCTAGAAGTGATATGACATAAGCAACAATAGATTTAATTGATTGTATTTTATTAATCTCACCACATTTGATGGTTGAATCCAATCAAATGTTATTACTGCAACTTCATCTGTACTCCAAAATTTTTATTTTGTGCATTTATTACAAAAAGGATTAAATTTTAGGGTAGGAATTTTGAATGTCAACAAATACAGGTACCACAAAATATATTCAATTAAGCACAATTCAATTTCTCAGTTTGTTTTAATTTATTTTTTGCATGTTTGTTCATTAATTTTCTTATAATTCTTACTTTTTTTTTCCACTTGCAGGCCTTCTTGAGCAAGATGATGCACCAGATCTCGATTCCTTAAGTCAAAAAAAAAAAAAAAAAATAAGAAAAAGTTACATACTCCAACCTTCTATTTTCTTGTGACAGTTTCTTCCCCTACCCACCTATTTTTTGTCTCTAGGTTAAATTCCCTTTTCCTCATGTCCTGAAAATTGGATCTTGTAATCCAAACAGGAAGAACTGAATTCCCTTTTAAAAACAAAAAAAAAAAACTTTTTCCTGTAGTAAAAACAAACCAAAACTACTTAATTCCTGGAATTAAAATAGTCTTGTTGACTCACCTGGATGCGGGGGTGGCATGAGAAGCTGAAACCAACCCATCCCAAGTTTTCTTTTAAAAAAAAATTCTTCAGTTATATTTTTTTAATTTGTTCTGGGTTGTTGAAATTTTTTTAAAACAACTTTTATTTGATAGCAACAAAAACTGGAAAAAAAAAAAAAGTAATTCATCTGATAAAATTTCTTTCTCTTGATGAGAGTTCAATGATGGACAATTCTTCTTCCTCCTCCTCTTCGTATTGATTGACAGAAACTAACAACCACCTGCTATTTTTACATTGATTTTACTTGTATATTTCTGAACAAATGAGTTATATTGATGGGTTGGATTCAGATCCATCCCCAAAATTGACAAAAAATAAAAGTGAGCCTGTCGGGTAGATTTGTACCCCATCTTCTCTCACTACTCTGTATGATTCCATTATTTTTTCGTGCCGTGTACATAAAGGGTGTATCATACTCACTTGAAAGTATTCTACTGTAAATAGTATTAAAGCTGTAGTGGTCATGGAACACATTTTCTTTTTTGTTCTTGTTTTGTTTTATTTAGTGCATAAACTGCAATGCCCCTCTGCCCTGTTTTGTCTGTTTGTAAAATCTCATTTTTACCTTATAAACAAATCTTGTATTTTATGCACTAAATTTTATTTTTATTTTTAGTCCATTCAGTAAACTGAAAGGACTGAAATGTTTTCAGGTTTTTAATTCACGCAATACATTACAATCACATAGCAGCTGGTTTTTTAACGTGTATGCTTAACAAGAATTACCAGGAAACTTCTGAGGGGGGCAGAAAATTGACCAATGTAATGAGGGAAATATTACTAAAGAAATTTCCAATCTTTTAAGTTTAAATTCAATTGATAAAAATTGTTATCTACATTTGGTTTCTTTCTAGTTCACTAATTTTAGCAGTTGAAGGGGAGATAACTCTAATCAAAGGTCAATTTGGGTAATTGGTCAGGACGCGTTACAAAAATTAATCTTTTTACCCAGAAGCATAAATGAAATTGCACACCAGGTTTAATTAATGAGACATTAAAAGATAATTATTTACAAGTTTATTTACTGCAAAAGTTCTGTACAAATAGATTACAAAGGGAATGAATGGTAAGATGAAGAAATTCTGATTTACCATAAACAACAAACAGGAATTACATTGAAAACTTTTTTTATATACATATACAAAAAATGGAATGTGAATATCAAAATGAAGACCAACACAACTCTAAGCTTTTTTTTTTTTTTTTGTAGAATACATCAATTGATTCTATAGTCATTTACAATTCTTGGTTATCGTATTTAAAGAGGGGAAAAAAAATTAGAATTAAAATTCAACACATGGTTAGTTTAAAAAAAAAAAATTAAAGCAAATACTGACATTACTTTATACATGTTCCTAATTTCCAAGAAAATTTGAATTATGTAATCAGATGTTCAAACAGTTTCCAAAAAAAAAAAAAAAAATTACCTAGGCAGTGAGATAGTTGGGGAGAGGGGCAGTCTTCATGGTGTGGCCAAAAGGGAAAGTCGTTGATTTACTAAAAACATTTGAAATGTTATTTAACTCAAAATTTGAGATAATTATACAAATTTTTCAATGTTTTTGTGCATGTTGTGTTATGCCAAGAAATTAGAAAAGATTTCTCCCAAAGAAACAAATTCTTTTCCTTAAGCCACAGATAAAAATAAATACTAACAAGAGGAAAAGGTTTATCTCAACAAATTGTTCTATTTTGCAATTAGTTAAATAAAATCCACAATTTTTCTGTGCACAAAATGTTTTCTTCATGCACAGGTACTATACTGATTCTTTGCAGAGCAGCAGGAAAAGAACAAACGCTTTAAGCCAAAGTGTACAGTGCCAATTCTTTAATTATTTGGACAAGGACTAATGCTAGTTTAAAAAATAAAATCTAATTACAGAATAGGAAAGCAATAACATGATCAATCCAGGAATTTGATTTTCATTGTCCTCAATAAGCATGTCTAAAAGGGGACTCATTTTAACAAAAAGAAAGTTAAAATAGACATCTTTTATCTGATGTTGAAGGGGAGTTATATAATCACATAACTTGTTTTGTAATTTTTTATTAGGAGTGTTTTTAATGATTTATTTTCCTTTTTATTAAGTTAAAAACTTCCAAATTGACAAACTGGGATGTAAAAGGTTTTTGTTTAACAAAATGATCCTTTAAAAGTATTTGCTTTTTTTTTTTTTTACCCCCTCCCCTTCTCCCCATGGAGAGGGAAGCAAACAAGAATAAATTAAAACAAAAAAAAAAACAATTCCTGTTTTTAATTTGATAAAAAAAAAAAAAATTATTTAATGAAAATCCATAACATTTAATCTTCAAGAAATTCTTTTCTTAGAAAAGAAAATCCTGTTCTCTCTCAGCCAACAAGAATTTTTGTTCTACAATTAACCAACAAACCATCATATTCTACGGCTGAAAAGTCAGTAACAAACTTCATAGTAACAGACACATATTCAGAAAAAAGAAAACTTCTATTAAAATTTAAGCTTAATTCTTGTAAAAAGATGAGGCATTAGTGTTAAATTTGAATTTTTGAAAATGACTTATAAAAAAAATATAGTCTGTGTTTTTTAACTTGGTAACTATCAGATTTAAACTCAAGATAATAAATCATTTCTTATGACCCAAAATGCACATATTGGGTTGTGGGGGAGGGCATACAACAAAGGGAAGATATATATATATATATATATATATATATATATTTTTTTTTTTTTCTCATTGGAGCATTAATGAGCGAAGATTGTCCTGTAAAATTTTTGATTTCACAGACTCAAACACAAACCGTATATTTTCTGTGTCAATGGCTGTAGTAAAGTGATGATAAAGCAGACTGTTGCGATTGCGACGTTTACTATCAAACATATTCAGTATGAACTCTTGGACGTGTTTCAACGAGTGTGGGTCTTTGTCAAATGACGGGAAATAGTCCTTGATGCTAACCTGTTTGACTTTCTCCTCAAGGAGATCCGTTTTGTTCAGGAAGAGAATAAATGCAATGTTTGTGAAGAGAGGATAGTT
>OZ010592.1:94948270-94970770 GCA_963932145.1 Acanthosepion lycidas | reverse complement strand
GTGTGTGTGTGTGTGTGTGTGTGTGTATATATATATATATATATATATATATATATATTTATTATGATCTAAGAAAGGGACTTCGGTAGTACAAGCTAATATTTAATGAAACATGCATCAATGAAAAATTGCAGCCTAAATACACACAATATATATATATATATATATATATATATATATATATGAGAATAATTTACTTCTAGTGACTTCCAATGACTTTAAATGTTAGTAACATGTTTCCAACCATGTTTTTCTACCTATAGTTACTTCTTTGTATGGACTCGTCTCCAAAATATAATGGTTTCATTGGCATACAAATCAGGAAGGCCAAAAACTCAAAAACTAATAATTAAAATGGTGTTGACCTTTGAGCTCAACCACTTAAGAATTTTCTTAGGTCAATAAAAAAAAAAAACAAACAAACAAAAAAACTCTCATTGATATTTCGGTCATGTTGTCTGAATGTACAAATCTCACAAAGTAATACAAATATATTGTCTTAAGTTTATTTCTGTGTATATTAAAATAATCTTGTGTGTACATGTGCTGCTATTGAATCTTATCACAATGTAACTTTGTCCCCTGGATTTTTGTTCAAACCATTTCTGAAAGAATAACTCTTTTCCAAAACCAACCATACATGAATATCAAAAAGGTTAAAAAATTTAAAAGAAATTGGTTACATTCATAACCTCCTGTTATTTAAAAAAAAAAAAAATATAATACATAAATTACCCACTACTAAAATAATTTAAATATTAATTGCATAAAAAATAAATACAACAGCAATGTCATTTACTCACTTTTGTTTATTGAACATTTAATTATATCCCTTAGCATCCTCCATAGTTTACCTAGACTTTTAAGTTTATCTGATGAATATTTAAGAGTGTCTCTTAAATTTCAAAATTTTGAAAAACATTTTTACTTTTGTTTATAAATACTTGTTGCAAAATAAAAAAAAAATCCTTACAATTGCCTTGATAAAGTCCATCAAAAGATAAAATGCGTTGGAATCAGATAAGTTTATATATATATATATATATATATATATATATCTCCAGGTAAGATAAGAATGAATAGAGTACAATTCCAATGTTTGTAACATTTAATTTAAAAGAGGGCTCAATACAAAGTAAAGCAATATTCTTTATTTTAGGATCTTACATTGAAAATATGTCAAAATTGCTACAATTTACAATCACCTAATGAGATGCATTGATACACATCGAAACATGACTGCAATTGTGTAGTGGCTTTTGACAAGTTTTTCAATGTAATATTCAAAAATAATATGTCTGTGTATATATATATATATATGGGAAAACAATATAGAAATTTCTGTATATCAATAAAAAGAAATAGCGCTAAAAACAAAGAAAAAGAAACAAAAGGAAATTGGATAAACGATATACCCCAAAAAATGCATTAAAAAAAAACAACAAAAAAAACTTAAATCTCATCCCCTTTCCTCTGTGCACATATGCAGACATGTCAATGTAAACATCGCTTTAGTCCAATAAAATCCTAAATGGTGAAATGTGTTACACAAAACGGTACCTTAAAAATAAAAAAAATAAAAACCTGGTCGACCAAATTATTAGAACATTTAAGATAAGTTTTGGCAAGTACAGTGCTCACTATCGGGTGAGAGCAAGTGAGTGTGCATCAATAGTAATAAATAAAATTAAATGTTCACTTATCTGATCCCTACCTACAGGGTCTGCATATGGATAGTGCTTGAAACTGCTTAAAATATATGATTGTGCCTCCCACATTAATGGTGCTTGTGATGGAGGGTCACTGTTCCTTTCACACAGTTTCACTCACACCCTTCTTCTGCAATGAAAACTTATACCTTTCTTTTTTATTTGATAATGTAGCCAATCAAAATAAAAGAAATAAATTCAAACAACAAAAATTAAAAACCTACAAAATTTTGCTATTTTAGTATCAAAACACTTTCAAAATTTTAATGGATACCACCTCAGTACTAAACCTCATAATGTCTTGGATTTCGATATTGGCACCACACTGGTCCTTTCTTTTCACTGACTTTTCATCTGACTTTCTAACTTACTCTCTACTTTCCTCATTCTGGGGAAATGAAAAGATAGGCAGCAGAAAATAGTTTTTACAAAGAACACATATTGTGCAGTTTTGAACCTAATCAAAGTGCACAGGTACTACATGGATTCATAACAGAAATCTAAGAAATAAACAGAGTGCATAGGCAAAATGCCAATCCATATTTACAATATTGCTGGTATTTCTCTTTGGTTTGTTTGACAGCATTTCAACTTTTCTCTGGATTTAATGATGAATTCTGTCAGTTTGATAAAGAAACAGTAGACAAGATTGAATACTATTGCCATATATGGTCTGGTGTCCTCCACTATTCATCTCGATGTCCTCAACAAAATCCAGAGATGGATATGTAATGTGATAGGTCTTGATCTGACACCTCGTCTACAGTCACTTTCCCCACAGATGTGTTGTGGCTTCCCTCTGTCTTTTCTACAAATATTTTCATGGCAAATGCTCTGACAAGCTACTTTCACTGGTACCCCAACTGCATGAATTTAAGCGTGCTACTAGGTTGGCATCTCAGATCCACCCTTTCACTGTAAAAACAGTCAAATTTAACCACCTCTTCTACTCTGACAGCTTCTTCCTTCACACTTCCTGACAGTGGAACTCCCTTCCTCTTACTTGCTTCCCTAATAGGTATAACCTTCAAATATAATGTCAATTGACATCTTCTGATGCCTTGATCCTGATCTCTGTCTTTCTCTATATCCTTTCTTCAAAAACTTCTCTCTACTCTCTCCGTAACCCCCCCTCCCTTGCACGCCAATGGCACTCCTACCTTGCTTAGAATGAAATGCTTTTAAAACAAAAACGATAAAGTAAAAGAAAAAAAAACCTCAATGCAGGTTTGTTTTTCACAAGAGGAAAATAAAACTTTATGTAGTTTACTTTGCACATGAGTCAAAAAAGGCAGACAAATACTCTAAACAGAGTTTTTTTTTTTATTGTGAGGATGAATTATTCTTCTACAAAAGGTTGTAGTTGGCATATTCTTAACTGCAACTCATAGGAAAGATCATATCACAGAGTATCTCTTCTCATCTGATTTATGAAATTAAGGAAGATGTCCCCAATCATTTGATGGGTGATTATAGATCAAAAACATCATCTTCTATTTGCTGTATCCCTTCAATATGCAGGCAATTCCTTTCCTGTCTTATAGTCCTGAGTAAAGATTCTCTTTTTATTATCTCCCCTAGTCCACATTCTGCCAACCATTTACACAAGCTCATTAGGTAGCTTTTACACTGCATTCCTCTGTCCTTCTTGCCTTCAATATGTCCTGTGAGTATCAAATTTTCCAAACACTTTTTCCTGATTATGTGCTTCAGAAATTTCAAATGAATCTTTCTGATTATAAGAGTCCTTCTTGTTTTTATTTTCTCTAAAACTTCATCATTACCAACATGTTCAGTCCATGGTATTCTCAGCATCCTTCTGTAGAATCACATCTGTCTTTTCCCCATGTGTGATGCGATTGTCCAGTGTGTGTTTCTCTTGAGCATGTGGGTGTGTATGTGAGTGAGTGAGAGACTTTTTACACAGATGCTTTTGCTCCCACCCAAAAGTTCCAATTATTCCTATCTGCTGAAAAATGGCTAAAGGATAGATTTATTAAAAGTAAGCTATGCAAATAAAATATCAAGGATTTTCTCCTGTGCTTGTATGTGTGAGCATGTGCATATGTTCTTCTGAGGGTGTGAGCATGTGCATATGTTCTTCTGAGGGTGTGAGCATGTGCATATGTTCTTCTGAGGGTGTGAGCATGTGCATATGTTCTTCTGAGGGTGTGAGCATGTGCATATGTTCGTCTGAGGGTGTGAGCATGTGCATATGTTTGTCTGAGGGTGTGAGCATGTGCATATGTTTGTCTGAGGGTGTGAGCATGTGCATATGTTTGTCTGAGGGTGTGAGCATGTGCATATGTTTGTCAAACATGTGGGTATGTGTGCATGCTTGGGCAGGTGTTTGTATGTGTGACAGCAGGTGTGTGTTTCTTGTCCACAAACCCAATTAAATAATGTGAGGCAAACGAAACAAGATCATCATCCTTGACCTCAAGGGACAGCCATGATGAATTATATGTAAATCATCACATAGATAAATTTATGCACACACTAAAATAAGGGTTATATCAACAATAATCAAAGAAACATGGCACAGTGGATAAAGACGTTGGTTAGATCCAGTGACTGGACCCAAAGAGTGTGAGTTCAATATCCGGCTAACGCAGTGGAGAACTTTCAGGGGGAAATTAACAGCAGATAACTGACATCCATTAAACATGGCATGTAAAACTAGAACAGTCTACCCCAGTGCGCAAAATAAAGAAGTTCGACATTCCAACCACCTGAAGAAGGCTGAAACATTGTAATATAGCGACAATAGTCCGAATAATGTAAATAATGTACATAATACCTCATCTCAGAAATATAGACAAACAATAATACCATATTAATACACTGTATATTTTGTGTAAGCATGAACTTGAACCCATGCAGATGTCGAATACCATTCTACAAGATATTTATACACCCTCCTACATTTAGCTGATCTACAGTTCTTCCCGTAATGTGTCAACATAAGAAAAAGTAAGCTCACTCTGCAAACTGTTACCACCATAGTAAATTGAATTTGATACTCAATAGGTTCCTCCTTGCCTTGCTAATTTTAGTTTTATTAAATATTCTTCCTTGCCAGCTGCTCCAAGCAGTAGCAAAGTCGATGCCAAAAAGAGAAAGATAGTGTATAATGTGGATTTTCTCCTGGGGAGAGACAACTGACAACAGCCGAGAAATATCAAGGATTTGTTTGTGTACAAGATAAATAGATAAAAAAAAAAAAAAAAAAAAAAACACACACACACACACACACGTTTGCCTTAGTATAATTATCTAATGTCTGGTGGACATACACACGGAGGAGAAGCAATAAATGGCGTATCTTGAAGAACACTAAAGCAGGATTCCTGTCTGTGTATTTATCAAGATTTTTGTTTAGAAGAACTGCCAGTATTCCTTTTTCTGGAGACAATAACTTACGTTCAAAAAGGTATTCATGTACTTGAAGGGAAGTGTGTGCATGTGTGTGTGCTTTGGGGGGGGGGCATCTGTGTGTGCATGGATGTCTGTGCATGCATATGTGTGTGTATGTGTGCATTCTTGCACATGCTTGTATGTGTGTGCATGTTTGTAGGGAGTGTGTGCATGTATATGTTTGTCTGAGGGTGTGCGTGCATGTGTATATGTTTGTCTGATGGGCTGTGTGTGTATGTAGTGGGTGGGTGCAAGCATGTGTTTGTATGTGTGACAGCAGGTGGGTATCTCTTCAGCATGTGGGTGGGTGTGTGTATGTGGGGGTGTGAGTGAGTGAGAGGCTTTTGCTCCCACCCAAAAGTGCCAATTATTCCTATCTGCTACAAAAATGGCAAAACGATAGATTTATTATAACTAAGCTATTCAATTAAAGCTGCCACCTTCCATGGACAATAAATAAAACAGTTGCTAAAAAGAACTGAATTAATGTATGATTAGATGCAAAACACCTCAAAGAATTTAACCCTCAAAAGATTGCCAACAAAGCAATATCTATGCCTGGTTTACGTTGCTGCCCCCAAAGCAAATACAGAACCAGCAACAATGTCAACGGTCACTCAAGCCAAAAGAGAGTGGATAAGGTGGGGATCATACGTAGGTTGTTGGCAGGAAGTTCTACTACTCACTTGCTCTACTAACATGCAACCAACTGCTTCCTTGGAGGTGACAACTAACCCTTGACCTCATTCTCGGGTTTTAACTTCACAAAGTCTTTACTGGTTAGACATAATGTTTTAAATATTCTTCATAAAACAAAGACTGCTAGTTTTTTTTGTGCTTAGTGAAACCACAACCTTACGGTTTGGGAGAAGGTTGCTTTTTTTTGTTTTTTTTGTTGTTTTACTGAAGACTATAAAAACTTTACATTCTGATTGTTAATATCTGGTATGATAGTTGAATTGTTGCCATTTTATATTTTTTTCACTTCACATATGCACGTTGTTTGTTTTTGATTTTATCAATTGCAGGGTATAGTAGGGTAAATTGAACACTTTGAGAAAAAGAGCACCATGACGCAATTCACTTTGCCAGAAAATTTGGAAATGGCATACTGTACTGCTTGGCATCCACACTGGCAGCTTCAATACAAACATTTCAGAGTGCTTGGGTGTAAATCTGAAGACAGTGCAAAGAATTCAGAAAAAGTTGGATGAATCTAATGTTGATTCTGAAGGTACAGCAGCTCAGAAAACTCACTCTGATCATTCTCATAAGAAAAGAATTCCTGAATTTGTTGGTGAGGGCCTCAGAATCAACACGGACACCTACATCAAGTGACTTGAGGAGGTAGTGCTGCCCTGGGTCAAGAGGGTGGCTGCTGGAACACCCTATTTCTGGCAAAAGGAATCTGCAACATGCTACACAAGTAGGAGAACAGAGTCATGGCTGTCAGACAATTTCTGCAACCACATCACCCCTTACATCTGGCCGCCTAACTTCCCAAATTGCAACGTCTTTGATTATTATCTGCGGGGCACAGCTGAGCGAGAAACCAAGAAAACTCCTTGTAACACCAAAGATAACCTGAAGGCAAGGAATATGGCTAAATTCAACAACTTAAACAGCATTATTTTCATTTTTGCATAATTTAGATGACAATTTATCCATGGCACCCTGCATTTAAAAGAAAAGAAAAAAAAAAGAAAAGAAAAGTTACCCATGTTTAAGGGTTTATATTTAAGTACTAAGCTGTTCAAGCCTAGTCAGTACCTTGATAGGTTACCACTTGGGAATGCCAGGTGCTGTAAGCATGGATGTGTGGGTGGTGTAATGGATTATGGCTCAGAATTATTAATTGGAGAGCCAATTCCTGTCAGGTTCTTTATATTCACTTACGATCAATTACACTTGGGAAAGGTATGAATCCATCTCTTCTCCCCCATCTATGGGTTAATTAGTAAGACTCCTATTACTAAATCATTATTATTTAAAAAAAATAATTAGAATATAAAACTAGGGTAGTTAGCCAATCCCTTATTGCAGACACTCGCTCAACAGAAGTTTTGAGCCAAAGGGGAGGTCTTACTCGATCAGGAATCAACTTCTACTATATATATATATGTCACGTGGCCAAGGGGTTATGTTTGCTTTCTCACCATGAAACCCGTGTTTCTGGCTTTAAATAACTTACAAAGGGTTGATAAGCTGTAGAAAACATATCAGTCAATCAAATTCCACTAGCATATCCTTTACATTTTGTATATAAATTTATAAAAACTACCATGGCAAAAAAGTGAGGGATAATTTTATATACTGATTGTGATATAGAACTGACCCCCCCACACACACACACACTTTATATCCACATTTTTTTTTTGTTTGTTTATCAAATTCTGATTAGGTATCAATCCACCTCTTCTCCTTCCACCAACAAAAAGCAACATTTTTTTTTAAAAAAAAGTCTCCAAAATTAATATTCTCTTATGTAAGATTAACTAAAATAAAAACATTAAATAAAAACTGAGAAAAAAAAAAAAAAAATTTGAAATTTTTTCCCTATTTTTACAGAGAGCAGATTGCAAATAACATCTTTAGATATTTAAGTCTGTGAAGATTTTTAAAAAAATCTTCACAGACTTAAATATATCTAAATTAAAATTGTATAAAAAGATTTGATTAAACTATGCATTTTTTGAGGAAAGCATTTTTATATGAATTGAATAATATCTACTTCTTCAATGAATAACGTTTTAAATTTCTTTTTTGTGGGGAGTACTTATGATTTACCATATAATTTTAATATTTAGTGGAAACTTTTGTTTTTTGAAAATGATGGGTACTTTTTTCACCCATAATGTTATAATAGGGAGGCCTAAAATGATCTTAAAACAAAAAAAAACAAGCAAGTTGCATGTTTTTTTTTTCTCTCTCTGCAACAAGGAACTAAATTCATGGTGTTATGAAAACCCTAATAGACCAAACATCAAGCAGGTGTAGAAATCTAAATATCTAGGAAGCGTTTTAACAGAAGATGAAAAATGTGGCATCAAGATCCGAAACATGCATTGGACTAACAAAAGAAGCATTCCTAAAGCAAAAGAAAGATTTGGAAGGTTTACATTAGAAACAAAGAAAAGAGTTTTGGATTGCTATGTGATATCTCCATCCTCTTATATGGCAGTGAATGTTGGACAATCTCCCCACAGATGAGGAGAAACCTGGAAGCAGCAGAAATTTCATTCTACAGAAGGATGCTGAGAATTACATGGATGGCGCAAGTAAGCAACAAGGGAGTTTTGAAGAAAATGGCAACAGAAAGAATACTTAGACTCAGAATCAGAAAAACAGCAAAAAATCCTTGAAGACACACTGAGAAAAGAAAACTTAACCCTCACAAGACATTGTTATTGCTCTTATTTTCTGATAATGGTGTATAATGGTGACTGTATCTACAAAAATCGGCATGTTTATACACATACAAAAACAATTCAAAATTTAAAAAAAAAAAAAAATAGTTGCGGTTGTCAAATTGTAATAAGCTTTACAATATATGGTTAGCAAATATAATTTTACCTGATAACAATATTTAAAACTTACTCCACTGAAACTGAATTTTAAAAGAATTAAAACTTTATAAATTATTTGAATTAAAATTGTAACATTTTTTTTTTTTTTTTTAAACAAAGACAAAAAAAAAAAAAGACCCCCACACACACACGCGTGTGTGCAGAGCCATTTTTACTGTTCCTGAAAGAAACGTCCATGTAATATGATCTGACAAAAACAAAAAAAATAATTATTAAATGCCAAAACTCTCAGTTACCAAGAAAATTCTGGTCTGATTGAAGTGGGGAGGGAATTTAACAGTCATATAGTATTTTAGTGCCAGCTGCATTTGAATGTAAGCAAAGTTTCAGCTTGAATATCTGCTCATTGACCAGACCCCCAAACTATCACTGGCCACTTGTTTAACAAAATCTGCCATAGAGTCTTTAAATGCTTCTACAGTATCTACTATTGCTGAAATATTGATTAAAAATTACAAAGTGAACACTGAATAGATTTGACTCTTATAAGAAAGTCGAGTACATTCTGCAATATTCCCATCAAGAAAAAAATTATAAAACCAGTGTTTGGTTAAATTGTCTAGATTCAAAATTGAATACTAGAAAACGAATTGCAGAAACAAAAGGCAGACTTTTACTGAAATTTTGATGACCATTTTCCAAATACAAGAAATTAGGCTAAAAGATGCAACCTAAAATTTGTGCAATTTTCTTTCAAGAAATTACAACTAATTTTCACAGTTTTTTCGAGCCACTCAAGGCAGAGCAAAAAAAAAAAAAAGAAATTAAACAGATAACTAAATCCAGTTTCATGTGTTTTGGTTTCATTAAATTACTAAAAATAGCTGTTTTGAAACAATAAAAATTAATGAGAGTATGAGGTTTTAAGAGAGGAAAAAAAACAGTTTTTTTGCAGATAGATTTGTTAAACATTGTGGTTTTTTTTTTTTTAACTTTAAATCAAGTGACTCCCTCCAGCATATATATATATATATATATATATATATATATATATAGCTGGTATTCGAGGATAACTGTCAACTAGAGCAGCTAACCAATCCCTATTGTAAATGTTTGCTCAGGCGTATTTGTGTTTATTCAACACCCACAGAGCCCATCTGTGATTTATACTGTAACTATGCTGAGCAGAACATGGTTACAGTTTCTGTGAAAGAGTGTATTATCTAGCATGATCAACAATTTGAACAAAGCCATCATATGCTCAAGCCCTCTTACACGATAACATGTGACTTTGTGCTAGCACAGCTATTGACAGCCCCCAAGGGTTCTGCCTACCCAATTTCACTCACAAGGCTTGGGTCAACCTGTGGTACAGTTTTCAGACACTTTTCAAAGGTGCCACACACTAATATCGACCTCAATCCAGTCCGATAATATCAGGAAGTTTCCTTCCTGACAAATCAACCATCTCATGATCAGAAATCGAACATTCTAACCACTCGACCATGTGCCCTATTATATATTAGTCGACTCCTGGGGCTCAAAATGTCTGTTGAGCAAGTGTCTGCAATAGGGATTGGCTAGCTACCCTAGTAGATGGGTATCCTCAAATATGAGTAGCCAGCTATTATATACATATATGAAAACGAACAAAGAGAAAACAGATCTTAATGTAACATGTTTCACTTTATTAAAGCTTTGTCAGAGATCAAAATAGAAATGATATATATATATATATATATATATATATATATATATATATTTTAACAAGGACTAATATTCAAAGAAGACAATAGACTTAAACCAAATGGATGTGATTATTTTACGTTGAGGGGACCCTTTTGGCCAACACTTTCTCAAAAAGTGAATGTTAGCAAGAAGCAGGAAACAATCAAAGACAAATTACTAAATAATGAATGAGGAGGGAAAACTGGAACGTGATTAAAATAGATTAATGGCTAAAAACAAAATACAAAGTTGTAAAAAACATATAAAATAGAAAATGTTACTAATAATCACTCAATCAAATGTAAGGAATGAAGAAAATGTTCCTTTTGTTTACATAGGCTCGGCTGATGAAACTTAATATAAACAGCCTGAAGAACTCAAAGATGGTACACCAAGTGAGAACACTATATATCTGCATCAATTTCCCGACAAGACTCCCACATGAACTGAATCTTGGCATCAACAAAAATGTGGCTTGCATGTGAAAACCCTATCCTTTACATATCCCCAGAAAAAGAAGTCCATTAGAGGTGAGATCTGGTGTACTTACTGTGTGTGTGTGTGTATATATATATATATATATATATATATATATATATATATATATATAGGTAGGTAACTATACTTTTTTTATACTTTTTTGCCAATAATCAAATCAATCTCGAAGGTAAAAAAAAAAGGTTTTAAAAAAAGAAAGAGCCACGAATATGAAAGTCTGTCAAAAAAAAAAAAAAAAAAAAAAAAAAAAAAAAAAAAAATCGCACAGATACAGGTCCAAAGCCCAAAGAAAAAAACCCCGACACGAGTAAACAACTAACAAAAAAGTGCTCAATACAACCGTAGAGCAGATCTGGGTAGGTTTGTCTGGCTCATTAGGTTTGACTATATATATATATATATATATATATATCTCATTCGCAGACAGTACTGTTTCACTGTATCACAGCTCCTCAGTGTGACTAAACAACCGAATGACTCAAGCCTGGATTGCAACCCAATTGATTTGGTGTCAGTCAGAGCTTCTACCACTGAGCTATCTTCACTCGACAGAACGAATCCGCTAAATCTAACGTATTGTTTTTACAAGCATAAACAAACGCCAAGCAGCCAAAGTGCACCATTCATTTTACTGAAGAGCTTTGATGCCCCATATTAATTAACTCATGTCTTCAAGAGGAGACAGGTTCGCCTATCATCCAGTTCATACTCTTCTCTGTTCTTTTGAACAGGAATAGAGGTTTGTTTATTCCTTGCTTCCTGTTCAGGGTTGGGTTAATGGTTTCTTCTAAAGTCTTCTCATTCTCTTTCACTCCCAGTAACCATTTGTGCCTTAGTGGCATTATTGCTATGTTTGGGGTGAACTGATTAAAAAAAAAAAAATTAAAATTTATACAAAGGTTTTGACTAAATTTTGCTTTGGAGCCTCAACAAAATGAGAAAAAATAATGAAGGATGTGTGGGTGGATAGCAGGCCAGAATGAGAATAGCCTTGAGAAAGTTATGAATCTATCTCTTCTCCCTCCCAACTATGGGTTAAATAGCAAGGTAGACTGTAGGCATGATTGGAAATCAGTCTTAGAGAATGACAATTTTTAATTCGAAACTGTATGTAGCCCCAATGTTGCAACAGAGATCTCTTAAGTAAGATTTCTGTTAGATTTCAAGTAAAAGTGCTTCATCAAAATCAATTCATTGAACAAGGGTTATGCAAAGATCCATGTAATGGATTAGGCAAGCAAAAAACTGTAAAGGAACAAAAATACAGAAAATGTCCCCTATATTTCCCTAATGAAGGTTTTGAAACTGCAACAATATTTTAAGACCATTATCTATAAGATAACAGACCCCATAAAATTTGTCATGACACAGACACAAATCTGAGTTTACAAGAATCTTTAAGAGTTATTTACGGTTTCGTAATTCTGGTTCCACAGAATTTTTTCCTACACATATGTGAGTGAGAGACAAAAAAAAAAAAAAAAAAGTCTTACCCAACTAATATAAACTGTTTACAATTCAATGTTTAAATCTTAAGAAATATTTAAAGCCCAGACTTGATTTTATATATATATATATATATATATATATATATATATATATATATATATATATATATGCATGTATGTATGTGTATATATATATATATATATATATATATGTGTGTGTGTGTGTGTATATATATATATATATATATATATGTGTGTGTGTGTGTGTGTGTATGTATGTATATATATATATATGTATATATATATATATATGTGTGTGTGTGTGTGTGTGTAATGAAAAACAAACCACTTTAAGGTACCATTACGATAATTTATTTCACCTAAATCCTTTTTTAAGGATTCAGGATCATCAGGTAAAACTTCCAACAACGAATTGAGAGGAAAAATGGGAATCTCATTAGAAAATGGCACACACACACACATCCTGCCTTATATATTTACTTTAATAATAACGTAACATAATAAATCAATTAAAATATTAATTAAAAATATTAACTAAAATTTAATTAATAATAAAAATGAACAAATATTACAATTTAATTAACATAACTACTTCTAAATAAACCATAAAAAAAAATTAAATTTCAAAGAAAAATTTTACAGCTGGAAGAAAAATCTACAACTGAAAAAAATGAAAGACGTAAACAAAAGCAAAATTTCATCAACATGTGCATGTAAAAATGTTGAATTCATGAAGAACATGTACGAAATGGAGAAAAGAAAAAAGCAGATTAAAAAAGACGTGGAACAAATTGAAAAAATTGGAAATACCATTTAAAACCACAACCCCCTGAAGACTGAAAATTTTACCAAGAAACTTCAAAGTTGGAATAAATTTGATACTTAAAAGCTAAGTAATCTCTTCATATATATGTGTGTGTGTGTGTGTGTGTGTGATATACACAAAACAAATTAACATCAATAAAAATACTACATTCCTCGAATGAAATAGGTCACATTAAAATGTGTCACCAGATTTGATAATTTTAGAACTCCAATTAATGTATTTTCATTATTATTTATTTAAATAATCAAGTTTCGCAATATACTTTTACTAATGAATGTTGTCTGTCTAGAAAATTGTGTTAAAAACAGCAGTAAAATGAAATGTACTAAGAAAATAATAATGCTCCAGGAGAGAGGCATAAGTGATCATGACTTTCCACAGATTCCTTTAACTTATTATCAGTGAATTCCCATGAATTCTTGAGGAAGATAACTAAGTGGTTTCTGATTGCCTTCTCTGTGGTTTGGAATTCAGAATTTTCAGAACATTTGTGTGAAAATGAATGCAACAAACTAGGTGAGAATTTGAACTTTAAAAATTCAACTTTCCATGCCAGTTTCAAACTGGAGGGAAAAAAAAGTAGGTGTGATAAATATTTTGTGTGTTGGGGGGAGGGGGGAGTGACTGAGGTGGGTTGCAGAGGTTGGCAACATTGCGATAGAGGGCAACCAACAGGAAGAGAGGACAGGAGATGGCGAGAAAGACAGTGAAAAGGAGGGTAAGAGCAAGAGCAAAAGAGAGGAGGTGACAGGGAGACAGAGGTGAGGCAAAGGAGAGTAAGAGAGGTTGAGCAAGAGTGAGGTAGAGAGGGATAGTGTGAGAGAGGTCAAGGCAGAGAGCAAGAGGGAAACATACCTGGCAATCAATTCTTTTCATTATTTTTTTTTGTTCTTTTCATCATTATAACCCAGAATCTTGAGTCATTAAATACACTATTTAGAGTCAAATCAAAAGTGCTTGACTCTCTTTCTCTCTCAAAGATTTTTAATCTGATGCCTTCTTATGATGAAAAGAAGGCCATCGACGTAGCTGGCAGCACTCATTAGTGATACTAATCACTTCCGTAGTCATTAGATGATTTCATAAACCAGCCTCAGGTCTTGATAAGCATTGTGTACACCAGTAGTGATATACCACACTTTGACTAACAACAACAAAGTAGACACAAATTCAAGTCCTGAAAATTCAAACAGGAGTCAGCTGCATAAGAAATCATATAAAGGCATACTGAAAAGTTCTCAGACCAACCTACTCCCCCACATCTGACCATACACATTTCATATTCTAACCCTACAACTATTTCAGTACAGTGGAGTAAATTATTTTCATTGTTCAGACGATCATCCTCATCTTTGTTGCCATATTTATCACAATGTTTCAGCCGTTGTACGCTCTGGCCTTCTTCAGGTGGTGGGAAAGTCGAAGTGAACCCTTTATTTCGCTTGCTGGGGTAGACTGTACTAGTTCCACATGCTATGTCTAATGGATGTCAGTTATCAGTTATCACCTGTTAATTTCCCTCTCTAAGTTCTCCATTGCCTTAACCAGGTATTGAACTCACACTCTCTTGGTCCTGTCACTGGATCTAAGTAACGTCTTTATAGTTAGTTAGGCTTGACCTTTTTTTTTTTCTCCATAAATATCTCTCACACTAAACTTGACAATGGAGTCCACAGGGCACATTCCAAACTTAGCCCACATAAGCTATTATGGATGCCATGAGCCAAAAATACTTGTACTGTACAGAATTTACTCCACTGTCTATATCCACTGCCATATGTCCTCAACGACAAGGATAAAAGCGTAAATAATGTTATAAAGTTTAATGTACCTAGTTTTAAGTATAGCTAAAATAACTAATGTGATTTCAGGCATTACTGTAAATCAGTTGGCAAATGTTTTCCGTGAACTGCAAAATTGTATTACCCTTTGTATTGCTAATGATGGAGGACATATGGAAACTTAAAAAATATAGATTTACTTCTTTCTAATCCTTTTTACAAATTATTTCCATCGCAAATACAAATAAATAAAGTTAGAAATTTTTTAAAGTGCACACGAACTTTATGGACACCCTGCATATTATTCAAGCTTATTTTTTATATATCTGTCACCTGTTCTTTTATTGACCTCTCTCCTAAATATACTTTAATTCTCAGTAACCATGTGTCTTAGTGGATTTATGATTTATATATATATATATATATTGAGAGAGAGAGATAATAATAATAATAATAAAAATAAGGAATAAATTCTCTGTAAATATGTTAAATATTACACCATTCATTAACTTCCTCCTTCTCATCACAACTTCAAGCAAAGCACTTGTCAACTCTCATTGGCTCAGCAAAAAGAGGACTGTGCCTATTATTTTGTTACATGAATGATTTTTTTTTCCCTTCTCTCAATTTGTTCCCACCCTGCCCCATCATGGTCTTGGGTAAGCAGTCAATGATACATGATTGCAATGAGTGCTACTCAACGGTCACAAGAATAGAGGTTACTACTTTAGTTGCCACCTCCCTCTTAACGACAAGGTGTCCATAAAATAAGGGAATGTCTTTTCACCGTCCACTATTTCATGTAATCTGCCAAATAAACTCTATGCATTATACTTTGAGGATGTAGACACCAAAAACTAATTGGAGACATGAAAAGTAGAAAATGCATTGTCAAAACATTTAAATTAAAATACAGGTAGATTTTTGTCCAGAAAGACAAATTTATGAGATAAGCCATTTCTAACCCGCATTCAGGTTGGGATCAAAGTGTAGTATTTGTTTTCAGGTAGACCAACAAAATTTTATCTCTCAATTGAATTTCTGTGTTTGGATAAAATACAGCAGATAAATAATGGATGCCTGGACCCAGGTGTTAATCTTTACAAATTACTCCCCTTGGCTATACTTCAATCTAGGAAGAGTTGGTCTTAACTGAGTGGCTACTTTATAAGGCACACAAAGCAGTCTGAATAAAAGCATTCTCTTTCCTTCAACATGTCTGAGTTCCTTTAATTTGAATTGACACCCAGGATTCCAACCCTGCAGCAACACCTTCTTCATTGCACCAAGGAGAAGAGTCAAGTGGAATATCAATGCCAGCACAACACTGGTTACGGGAACTGGGCAATTTTTGGCCTTAGGCCATATGCATATACTCCCCACTATAAACTGGCCTTGTGCCATATCCTGTTACAGTGAGTTCAAGTATATACCAAGTGTAGTATTTGGAATAAGGACTACTCTCTATGCACTAAAGATGGGGGGAGGGGTTGGTGAATATCCATGCCAGAAGACAACTGTTATCCTCAGTCATATATCCATGCATGGGCACCCCACATTATATTAAATCCTGTCACTGTGAGGAGGTGGGTAAATTGACTAAATAAGAGTACTGTATTTCGAGGCATATAACAGACACCATCTCTCTTTCATGTGCATATGTAATTACATTAACATAAATTTCACTTTAGTCCAATGAAGTCCCAAATAACAAAACATATCACACAAAAGGGAAGTAAGTGTTCTTATATGTGTGTGTGTGTATATATATATATATATATATATATATATATATATATAAGAAATATAGTTTTAAAGTGTATTATATTTATGGGATAAAGTGATCAATATCAGAGATAGACTATATGTAAACATAAACACTCAGAGGTGACAGGCTGTTTTATGCCAGACACAATTGTCAGGCTGCCTAACGGCTGCATCTAGCATAAAACAGCCTGTCGCCTTTGAGTGTTGACTTCAATGTTCACTTTTATAATTATATATATTATAAATTAACTGATTTAAAAAATATGGTTAGTTTAAATCAGTTAATTTATAATATTTATGCTTTGTAATTTTACATTGAGTGCTGTTTTTTAAAAATAAAAATATCAATAAGAACACCGGATTATATATCTTAGTGTTTGTATCATTTACTTTCAAAAAAGTGCTCAATACAAAGTAGAGCAATATATTATTATTATTTTTATTCTAAGAGATTATAATGAAAACATTTTGAAATTGCTATACAAAAGCTTTCATGTTTCAATTCTTTTAGTGTACTTCTTCAGGCAATGGTAAGTAACTGGGGATTAAATGATTTTTAAGGAAAATTAAAAGTAAAGTGTTACCTCTTTTCTGAATATTAAATGAGCAGGGGGACATAAGGTCAGAACATACCCTCAAATCCAGTTTTAATTCTGACCTCAATATTTGCAGTGGAGTATTTCTAGTTATAGACAATGTGGATATTGGGTTCAGCACTGTCTGGTGACTGTCAGTTTCATGCTTCAGTGCAATCTTCAGACTAATGGGAAGAAGATTACTTCAATCACTATACAGTGTTGATTCCTATGGCTATTTTAACAGATAAGGCAAGTGTTATTGATTAAAAAAAAATATCATGTTGTATTAGTATAAAAAGGATAGTACTGAAAATAAAGCAACCATAGCTACTATAATGAGACCATCCAGAGCTGCCAGTTTCATACTTAGGCACATGTATTACATATATGACTAGTTTACATATGTCAAAAATAATGGTGGACATGGGTGTGTATAGGTTAAAAAATAATTTCCTTGGGAAAGGTATGAATCAATCATTTCTCCTTGAAGGTATAGGTGAATAGGAAGACAATCTTGGTTGGCAAGCAATCTAGAAGGACAGCCCTGAATACAAAACCTGAGGAAGGTTGTTTGGAGACTATGAGGCAACAGTTCCCTGTATTTGGTTATTTTGAAAAGTGTGGTTGGTTCTGCACAAGTTGTGTTTTGTGCTTGAATACAATGGAAAAAAAAAAAAAAAAAAATTATCACAAAGTAATACATGAACAGGTTAACAATAAACGTGTTCTTATTGAATTTTAATAAGGTGTCACATGACACCTCCTAGATGTTTTTTATTACAAAATATAGAAAATAATGTGTCATCTTAAATGCCTGGGTTAAGATAAAGGCATATACACACAGATCTCTGTGTGTGTGTGTGTGTGTGTGTGTGTGTGTGTGTGTGTGTATATATATATATATATATATAAAAACCCTTTATTATACATTCAACACCACCACTTGATAAGACACCAGAAGTGTTGAAACAAAATGACTATTTTTGTAGTGATTTTATAACATTTATGTTATAATTTTCGAATAAATAATTTTAAATTTGAGAACGTTCATGAATTTTCATCAGATGGCTGAAAGGTCAGTCAAAATAAGTGTCATAATTCAAAGTCTGGCATAATATATGGCCCCACTTAGACCAATTCTGTCTATGGTGGGGTCTGCTCAACAGAAGGTTGCCAAATGGCTTGAGACACTATTACAACCTGTATTAGAATATTACAGTTGTCATTGCATAAAAGCTTCTTTTTCTTTTGCAAGAGATATTCAAAACTGTAATTCGACTAATAAATTTATGTGTTCATTCGATATCAACAACTTATTTACCTGTGTCTCTATTGCAGAAACAATGAATATCTGTACAGGTTTGCTATATCATAGCCGGTTATCTCCACCTGCCATTTCTGAAAACATTTTTGTTGAGTAGCTAAAATTTGGCGTTATGTCTGTTGAATTAAGTCTCAATAACATAATGTACAGTCGATGTGAAGAAACAACATGATCTACCTCATATAGCACAACATGACAATATATTATGAGAGATGACACCGTAACCACAAAATGACATAGGTTGTGTCCGACATAACCCAAGGATCATATATATATATATATATATGTGTGTGTGTGTGTTGGTGCAGCAGATCAATATTCAAACATATATTGTTAATTATAACAGACAACAAATATCTATTATGCTCAATCATGAGCTATTCTAAGCTTCGTATAGTGACTTTAGTTCCAGGAGAAAAAGACAAAAATTGTCCAACATTTGGATATTTTTTTATTATGCTGTCCATCAACCTAAGTTTTTGTCTTTATTTTCTTCTGAAACTAAAGTCACTATATTGAAGCTTAAAATGGCTGATGATCAAACATAACAGACATTCACTGTCTGTTATATTTAACAATATATGTTTGGAAAAATATATATATATGCACACACACAATTTATTTTAGTATATTATACTGAAAACTTGTAAAAATTGCTACACAATTGCAGTCATGTTTAAGTGTGTATCAATGAATCAGGCAATTGTAAATTACTGGCAAATGAAGGATTTATTTAGATTTAAATACAAAATATCACCTTTTTATGAAAAGAAGAAAAAAGAATTACAAAGTTTGTGGGCTTTACTCTGATCAACCAATCAAATATGACCTACGTTAAATTTAAACTAAGTGAAGCAAAAATTAAAAATTATTTTTTTATAAATGGGTCATGACCCATAGATTAGCAGCTAACAGCAGCCAGATATAAACTAAAGCAGATACATATGGTTACATAACTTATACAAACGAGACAATGTAGTTTCCTAAGAAATAAAAGTGGGGTAGAGAGGTAATTTAACAAAATGCTATACAAATTATATGCTTTGTGAATTTCCTACTTTAAATTGTTTTTGCAGTTAATAAATAAATAGCTTCTTTAAGAAACTAGTAAATAATTTAAATATAGAATTATGTGGTAAATTAATATGCAACTATTAAATAAAGATCCTACATATAAGATGTTAATAACGCTAACCAATCAATGTAGAATATCAAAAATAGCAACCAAATACCAATGCATCTGTACAAGATGTTACCAATACTAACAGGAAATTAATGCAAAATTATATTAACTCCAGATTAATCTTACAAATAGAAGGATAGGTCATTATAGTGCAACACAGTACAACAAAAATATAAGAAAAAGTATTATCAAATTTCAGAGTTTAACTAAATTGTAAGGTAAAAGGTAAACTATGTTTACAATTTACTGTTTATTCATTTATTTAACAATGAATTTTTGTCTAAAAATTTGATGTTTTCGAGTTTTACATGTAAACACAGAAAACAGGGTTCATATAAAGATCTACATGTCCTTGGCATTTTTTAAATTTTCCATTTCACCTTAGGTGTCTTATTATCTTTTAAACTCAAAAAATATTTAAAAAGTGATGTATTCTTTCTGCAAGTAATATTGGTGAAGGACAAGTTATGTTGATACCACCTAGTCTTAAATGAATTCATAGTACTAACAATACAGAATTTTTCAACCATCAGATTCTCTATTGTAGAGATAGTACTAAGATAAACCAGAGATTTAGTTAAACATTTGCTTAGCAATGGGCATTGGTCAGAATTCCTACAATTACATTGGCCAATATTATTAATATTTATCTTGGAATGTGTATTATGATCCAGATTATTAAATTGGTTTAAAATTTTATTATTGTATACCTTTATAATCTTCAAGATTATTGGTGCAGCTATAGTTTTAATGAATTTCTGTTTAATATTTTACTAAGAGGGTTACTTTTAGGAAAATGTTTATCAATCAAATGGAGGAAATATTGATCTACTCTGTATTGAGCCCTCTTTTAAATTAAATGTTATGAACATTGGAATTGTACTCTATTCATTCTCATCCTACACGCTATATATATATATATATATATATATATATATATATATATATATATATACACACACACACTGAAATGAGCTGGCAGATATATAGAAAGAAGATGTCAACCCTCCTCCTGAGAGGGACACAAAGGAGTCTCTCTCATGCAATGAATGTAGCCACATCTTCCTTCTCAGCCACAAACCTGGACACAGAAACATCACCCATCGAGCAATATGATACTTAGCAAGACTTATTATTCTGCATTTTTGAAAAAGTGTGTAGGTCTGCCAATGGCCTCACTCGGCATCATAAAAGCAAACATCCATATATTAAGATTGCTTGGAAGTCACTTGCAGGTCTTATGAAGCATTTAAGACATCATCAGTGAGATAGAAATCATCTCATAAATCTTTGTTTGGGAGTCATGTGCCTGAGACGTGGTCATATTGTTTACAACTTCCACTACCACCACACGCACACACACACACACACTATATAATTTAATGAAAACAGACAACTTTAAAAATTCTTCATCCTTGGAAGTGAGGTATAATGATCCATGGAAAAGAAACTCTGAGAAAATAAATTATAACCATGGACCCTTAAAGTTGTCCGTTTTCATTGAATTAATCGCTCTGATTTAACATTGACCTCTCTGGATTTCATCCTCCTTGGGATTATCCATACAGATTACCAAGATTTTCATTACTTATATATATATATATATATATATATATATATATATAATTTTATACACACAGACACACACCACAGTTCAGTAGCCACTCTTAGAATTAGTATGTTGTGAACTTGACAGAAAAAAAAAAAATGAAAAGCATCTCTTAGAGTCATAAAATGGAATCAATTATCAAACTTATACTTTGAGAAACTTTTGCAACAAATGGCAAAAATTTGTGTTGCAGTAATCAAGTTTAAAGAGAGCAAAATTTAATCATAAATTTTTTTTTTTTTTTCGTCAAATTTCTAATAAAAAAGAAAAAAAACATGTCTCACTTTTTTCTTTTTTAACTATGTATAATAATTTTCTCTTATTTAAAATACAGAACAACTACTTCTGGGGCCAATTTAGAAAATGACCAGGGGTGGCCTCAAAATTTTGAAGCAATGTAAGTTTAGTAAAAATGCATATAAGTATGTGTACGGGAGCGGAAGTGTGAAGCTAAACTTTTTACACTTTTGGGAAGAACCGAAAACTGGTGTACACAGTGTGCCACAAAGTTTCCAAAGACCCTTCTCAGGTTTTGAATTCAGAGTTATCCTTCTCCTAGAAGGCTATAGGGCCTAGTCTGTCCTGCTATTCACCCATAGCTGAGGTGGGTGGGGAATAAAGAATTCATACTTTTCAAAAGAGTATTTGCATATATATATATATATATATATATATATATATATATATATACATATATATATATATATATACATACACACACACATACCCAAGCACACATGCAAGCAGTATAACCCATCTTTGCCTGGGTCTGTCATTACTGGGAAATTTTGCCAGTCAGTTGGAGCAGTTTAAGTTTAAAGTCAGCCCACCCAAAAATCAATAATAGTAACAACAATTGGGTGCAACTGAGGCACATCCCCAAATGTGTGGGTGGGGGTGTAACAATTTGAAGGGGGGGAGGGACCCTGAAAAGAGAACTGTATCATAATAAATAATATTATTGTAATAATTTAAACTATTTATTTTTATTAAAGTTTTTATAGATATTAAATAGTAAAATGTTGCTGAGAGTTATAATGGACTCAAAAGCAGCACTGAAGAATTATCTATCAAACAAAAAAAA
>OZ010592.1:94846888-94941888 GCA_963932145.1 Acanthosepion lycidas | reverse complement strand
CAACCGAGCACTAAGGGGGTGGGGTAAGACAACTTCAAATGTCAACATGCCACTCTCAAAGTCTAAACAGAAAAGCTATGGGTTAAAAAAAAAAATAAATTAAGAATTAAAAATTCCAGTCATAACTTAGCAGAGACAGCAAACTCTGTTACCAATGAGGCCAAGGCAAAGCAAAATTGAAGCAGAATTTTTTTTTTTTTTGCTTTTAATCATTTCAACCCAAACAAGGCAATAAAGCCACTAAGCTTCAAGTGGTTACTGAATGTTAAAGAATAGGGGAAAAATACTATTGAGGAGAGAGATCAATAAAAGAAAAAAAATTAAGATAGTAGATAATGATTAACATTGCATTTAAATTTTTGATGATCAAAGTTGACAGAGAAGCAGCAAACTGGAATAGTGTTTTGACAAGTAAGAAGTGTGAGAGAAGGAACTGCTAGCATAGAACTTATGGTTACATCTAACCATTTCGACTGGAAAATGAACAAACTCTGTCCAGGACTGGAAAGTGAGTTGTAGCCATCTCCATTAGTGTTGAACAATTCTTCAAAACTTCTAACAAAGAATCTTGGCCTTACTCCAAACAAAGCCAGTCAGACTACATGTATTCTGATTACATAAGTTATCTAATTTATATATACAAATGCCAAATCTATGTCTGGGCTTTAAATGTTTCCTAAGACTTAAACATTGAACTGTAAACAGTTTATATTGAAGACGCAGGAAAAGAGTTCCACAAGTGAGAAGTACAGCAGAAAAAAACTATTAACATAGAAATTATGGTTACATCTAGCTGTTCCAATTGTAAAATGATGAGAGTTAGCTGCCAATCTAGTGCTGCTCTTAAATTTATAAAAGTCTAGGTGCCGTAGAGGAAAATTCATCAGAACAATTTCCATGAAAGTATTTATAGAAAAGGCAGAGAGAAGCTATGTTATGGCAGTGGGAAAGTGACTGAGGCTGAGATGCCAGGTCAGGACCAAGAACATTGCAGATTCTGTTCTATGTAAAAAAATTTTTGTACAAATAAACAAATGCTATCTTAAAATGCATCAATCTCTACAAGGCATCATTATTTTTTTTACATTGCTCACACTATCTTCAGACAAATCTGTAATACACTCAGCTATGGTATTATCAAATAACAGAATTATATTAATTTCATTTTTATATTTTGGGCCACTCATTGTTTGTACAATTGCTTTGTAAGCAGAATTAAAGATCCAACAATTGTACATGGTTTCATTTCTTTTCTTTGGTTTCTAAGTCCAGTGAATAAAGAACTGCTTTCTTGTATTTTATCTGAAACTAAGTACTTTAATAAAATTTGTACTTTTGTGAGATTTTCTTCTTTATGTGTCATGGGGCATGACAAATAGGTGATCATGGCTCTCCATAATTTCCTGTCCTTTGTAGCTCTTAATAAATTTTGCTATTTTTGCTATTTCTCTTAAACCATGTTCTTCTATCCATTTAGTATCCATCAAGTATGTGATGTGCTGCTTTCCTCTGTTCCTCAATCTGCCCTGTGAGTATCAGATTTTCTAAGCTCTCCTTCCTCATTCTGTGTTCCAGAAATTTCAACTGCCACTTTTTGATGTCAAGTATAAGTTTCCTTTTTGTTTCCATTTTCTCTAAAACCTTGTCGTTGATCACATGTTCAGTCTATAGTATCCTCAGAATCTTTTTGTAGAATCATCTGTCACTTCAAATTTCTTCATCTTTGAGGAAATTGTCCAACATTCACTGCCAGATAGGACAGATATCACATAACAGCTCAGCACTCTTTTCTTCATTTCTAACAAAGTTTTTCTGGCTCTTAATACTCGGCTCAGCTTTTGGAATGCACCTTTGGTCATCCCAATGTGTCTTTGGATCTCATTGTCGCATTTTCCATCCTGTTAAAAGACTTTAACAAATCTATAAAATACTCTAATTTGTCAACATCCAGAATGTGACAATAATAACCAAGATGAGAACACTACTCTAAGTACATGAATTTAAAAAATTCCTTGACAAAAAAATCAAATTCCTTGACAAAATATACAATCATATACAAAAGTAATAACAACAAGCTTTTACTTCTGCCTACAAAAATGCAACAGGATTTTCAAAAAGGCCTAAGAGCTCTAATTTTCCCTGTGTGTCATTTAGAATCAAGTTTGACATGGAAACAAATTAACAATTTCCAATATGTAGATACTTTCTTTCAAACTCCACTTGTTATAGGGAGAAGGTTGTAATGAACTGTTCTCAGTGTCAACTTGTTTCTCTTGAACACATTTCTATCTTTTTGGTACTCTAACAACGATACCTGGTGACTTGAACTGTAACATTTATTAGGTTGTCATAAACAATTTCTGTTTTTGACTATCAACTTTATTCTTCAAAAAAATAAAGGACAGTTAAATTTTATTCAATTATATCTTCAGCATTATTTGCAATGACTTGTCACTTATCAGACAGATTTTCAATAGATACCTTTTGAGTAAAATTCTGCAGGTTTTGACATGATGTTTTCAATGAATTTTTTTAATGTGGTTTTTATTAGGAAAAGGGTTTTTTTTTTGTTTGTTTTTTTCATCGAAACATTCTGCAGCAATTAAAAAAAAAGACAACAATCGGTTGGTGCAAGGTCATTTGAATATGGCAATGTGCATAGGATAGACCATCCAAATTCTAAAACTTGTTTCTTGTGTTATTCTTGTTGTATGTAACCTTGCACTATCATGGAGGCAAACAACATTTTTCCTTTAATTTGCAATTTACGCTGCCATTGCCAATGCAAAAGCTGATGTATGTTAGCGTATTCTAAATTTATTCTTTAAAACTGCCATGTATACTTAGTAGTTAGGCCAATGTTTCTCAACCTTTTTAAGCAATGGCACACCTAGGGGCAAATTAAAATATCACAACACACTTAGGAACATTTTTAAAGGGTATACATTTAAATGTTATGAAATAAAACCATAGATTTAAAAAATACACACAAATATGGACTTACATTATTTCAATATTTCTATTCAACTATATGTACAGGTTATTTAATGTGAAACCTATATCTGGTGTTTTATCGTGATTTCTTCAATGTTTGGTTGAATGTGCGATTAATTTATAATTCAATTTTGAATTAAACAAAGAATGTTGAATACAGTTATATGAAAAAAGTTAATATTCATTTATTCAAATAAAAAAAAATTTTAACAAGTTAAATTTAAAAAAATAAAAAAAGTACTTTTTAGAAAAATGAATATTAAAACAAAATATTTAAAATAACATAATCGAAGAATAGTGAAAAGAATTATTTGAAAATAAAGTTTAATTATTCATTTATTAAAATACCAATGCCATACAATTACTACTTCCACGTACATACACACACACACATATATATATATATATATATATATATATATATATATATATATATAGTATATTTACACAGCAATCTTTCTTTCATGCAAGCTTCATTAAATATGGCAGAAAGGTGCTTTGATTAAAGATTTTTTATATAATTTCTCATATGATCTTTAATTTTTTTTTTTCAGTAGATAAATTATTCAAAAACTTCCAAGCACTTTCAGGTATACATATAATACTAAATACATACTTACTTCCATTTCCAGTTAACAGTAAATATATTTCATCCTTAAAAATTGCTAAATGTATAGCCAAAAGCACTTGGAAAAATAAAACTTTTGAACATTTTTGTATAATTTACCTACTGAAAAGACAAAAAATTATAAAATCATATGAGAAATTATAATCAAAGCACCTTGTTTGTCATATTTAATGGTGCTTACATATATAAGTGAACACTGAAGTCAACACTCAGAGGCGACAGACCGTTTCATGCTAGACACAATCATCAGACCTGACGATTGTGTCTAGCATGAAACGGTCTGTCACCTCTGAAGATTGACTTCAGTGTTCACTTTTATATTTACATACACTATCTCTGATATTGAGCACTTTATCCCATAAATGTAGCCCACCTTAAAACTATATTTCTCCACATATATATGTGTATATATATATATATATATATATATATATGTGTGTGTGTGTGTATATGCATGCGATGGCAAACAAGTGTGTGATGGTTAGTATAATACATTCATCGATATATGTTCTTCCCAAAATCAAATTATTTATGACTCAACCTAATATTGCTGTCATGACCTCAACTGATACACACAGGTCCTCAGTCAAATAGAAAATGTACAATGGTAACAGTGAGACTCTTCTTTAGTCAACTATAAAACAAATTTAGATTTTGCATGTAATGATTAAAAAAACAAAAAACAAAAAAAAAACAACAGGGTGCGGAGATAAATTGTCTGGCTTGAAACACTCAAATGTAAAATCATTCATACATCAAGCAATAACACCTAACAGCCTATGTACATTTTATAGATATTGTGAAGATAACACCAGTAAGATAGTTATTAGTGATAAGCTTTGTCACTCAAGGAGAGCATGACGTAGATGCTATATACAGGGTGTGGCAAAAGTAACACCCTTTTTTTGGGTGTGGCAGATGCAAAGCTTCTTTTTTATTTTTATAGTTTTCAACTGGATATATTTGGATTTTTTTTACTTGCATATTATAATTCTGTATGTATTTTATAATATATAACTTTCTTTATTTCCGGAATTTTAAATAAACATGGTCATCATTTACATTGTTTGAACTTGTTTTCCTCATTTTCGTTGCTATATTCATGACGTTTCAGCCATTGCATGCTCCAAAGAGTTGTGAGTTCAATACCTGGCTACAACTGAGGCAAAAAAAAAAAAAAAAAAACTTGGCGAGTTGACTTAAAGGAAGATAACTGATACTGAGACATCCAAAAGAGGCATGGCATGTGGAACTAGAACAATCTACCCCAGTGTACAAAATAAAGAGTCCATTTCGAAATTCAAATCCCCTGAAGTCAGCCAGAGCATACAACAACTGAAATGTCATGAATATGGCAACGAAGAAAGGACAGTATGAACACTGTAAATAGTGTAAATAATTACAATACCTCAATCTGACAAATATAGACAGATCCTGAAGAAGGCCAGAACATCATGAATATGTCATGATGAGGACAACAGTCCGAACAATGTAAATAGTGTAAATAATTAAAATACCTCATATCAAAAATACAGACAGATCATGAAAGCCAGAACATACAATGGCCAAAACATCATATGTCAAGATGAGGACAACAGTCCAAACAATGTAAATAGTGTAAATGATTACAATACCTCATCTTAGAAAAATATGGTTATGTGGTTAATGATGGGACAAAGATTGAAAGCAGTTCAACTTTATTATCAATATGATAACAATGGCCACTTGTTTGTTATCAGCTGAATTTAACCTTCGGCATGTGCAGAGTTCAAATATCACAAGCTTAATTAAAATCTTTGAAAGAACAGGAAGCATAAGTGATGACCTAAAATCAGGAAGGCCAATTTCGGTAACAAGTTCAGAAAAGTCCAATGAAAAAAAAGAAAGAATTCTTCAAGAATCCAGTAAACATCTTTCTTCAGAGTTGGGTAACAGTGACAGAATTGTTGTTTAGACTCTTAAAGAATCTTAAGCTGAGACCCGACATCCTAAGGTTGTTACAAAGCTTGCATGATGAAAATGCATAAAAGACAACTAGAGAGTTTTATGAAAATTTTGAAAATAAAGTCAATTAAGATGAGACCTTTCTTGATAAGATATGGTAGTCAGATGCAGAAACCATTAAAATTGAAGGAGCAAATCAATCGCCATAATTGTTTGTACTGGAGCAATATTTAAACCATGTGTTATCTTGGAAAATGATGTGAACCTATCGCAGGAGTGACAGTTTGGACCACCATTTTATCCATGAGAATAATAGGGTCAATATCCATTGTTGGTACGGTTAATCAAGATAATTATTTACTTTCAACAGGATGGTGTCCAGCACCACTATGAGTTACATGTTTGAGAATGGTTAAATCTTAATTTTGAGAGAAGATAGATAGGACAACATGGAGCAATTGAGTGGCCATCACAATCACTAGACCTAACATCACCAGACTTTTTCTTGTGGGGACTGATATATCTTGTTTACAGGCTCAAACTGAAAACAATTGCTGATAAGTTTTCTGAAATCTAATGTAGAAATGGTTTTCTTAGAATTGTTGCTGATAGGCTTCAGGGAGGTATTGAACATGAACAGAGAGAAATTTGGAAAATACTAAACATTTTGTTAAACAAAATAAATCATGTTGTTGTTGTTGTTGTTATGTGATGATACTTATAAGTGGCCGAGTGCTTAGAACATTTGTTTTCTGACTATGAGATGTGGGTTTGTTTGTCAGGGAGGTGACTTATTTGATCTTATCGGCCTGGGGAAGTGATCCTAGCATATGGCATCTTTGGAAAGTGTCTGAAAACCATGCCACAAGTTGACCCAAGCCTTGTGAGTGGAATTGGATGGACAGAACTATTCAGGAGCTGTCAAATTCTTGGAATGAACCAGGCTTTAAAATCCAAACCAAGTTTTAATTGCTTTAAAACCCAAATCAGGCTTCAATGGCTTTCAAACATAAATAGTTGAAAACCAATAATTAATATTTGTGAAAATAATGATTTAACAAACTGTTTTTTGTTTTTTTTGTTGTTTTTGGTAATGAGAGTAGCTGGTTTATAAGTTTATTATTGAATGTATTCTAAAATCTTACAAGAAGACTCGGGTTTTTATAAGTCAACGGAAGTGGTTCATTCCTTTTATTGAGAAATCTGGGAAGCCAAGAAACATCAAACAAATGGAAAAATAAAAAGTTACAAAACTAATTATGCAATGTTTATGGTGTGTGTGTGTGTATATATATATATACACACACGTGTGTTTGTGTTATTGCCCTGCCTCGAAAGGGAATGGGGGCAGGGAGTGAAGAGGCAGGAGAGTAGATACAAGGCTTGCTTTTGACTTCATCTCAAAAGAACACTTTGCAAAAAAAGCAGCTGCATTGTGTTCTAATTTCTTAAGTGCTCTTGTAAGATGGGGCTTGTTAAGATTGCACCCACAAAATAACATGAGGCTGAAACTGAGGATTTAATTGCATATACGCTAAATGAAACTTCCTCCCCCATCCAAGAACAAGTTGACGTATTCAGACTCATCTGCATGGAAAGGTTTTATAAAAATGTGAGGGATTTTTTACCATGTTGGCAGTTATAAGAATCATAAAAGAAATTAAATGGTTTTATAATATTTTCAGTTTTTAAACACGTGTCATGTTTTCATCAGAGGGAAGAGAAAAAAAGATTCATTTCCTCAATCTCTATATCAAGCCATGTTTTTTTTTTGTTTTTGTTGAGGTAGGAGCAGGATTAATCTTGTACAAAGCAAGGTGAGTCCTGCGTGACAGAGGATTTGTTGTAATGAACTGAGGTAAGGTTTTTACAAGGATGGATGATCTTCCTGATGCTCAACCCAGACGATCATAGTAGTTTAAGTATACTGAATGTTTTAATCAAGACACCATCTCAAGGAAGGTTGCCATTCAAGGCTAGAGAGGAGCCTTATATATAGTGTGTGGCAGAAATAGCTCCCATATAATGGTAAGACATTAGTGGCAATGGTGTCTTCATCTAGCCAATATCTTATATTATGCAGGAGGTACATATAAGAAATATTTCTGTCACACCAATATATATATATATATATATATATATATATATATATATATGTGCGTGTGTGAACACCCAGTGGTAACACTATTTCATGCTTAAAGGCCTGACAATTGCATTTAAGGATGCAACAGACTGTTGCCATTGGATGTTCACCTCAATGTCGCCTTTATATTTACATACATTCTATCCTTGATACTGAGCACATTAACCCATAAATATAGCATACCTTAAAACTATATTTTTACCTCATATATATATATATATATATATATATATATATATATAGTGTGTGTGTATGTATGTATGTATGTTGGTTAATTCTTATAAGCTCATCTGGCCTTTGACAAGTCTTGTTTTTCGTCCTAGGGATGGGGACATGTCACCCTCCTCACTAGCAGAAAAACTAGTGGGGGAGTGGATTTGGATGCCAAACACCAGTCCATGCAGCAGGTTGTACTGGGCTACCTGTTACCAGTAGTATGCCTTAGCCTGACTTGAGCATATTTCTAATATATAAAACTCATAGTCTGTGTGTGTCTGCCTGAAACTCTGAAAAATTGTGTGTGAATACATATGCAAGCATTATGTGTATGTGTGTATATACACCACTGCCAAATGATGATAACGACCCATGTCACAAGTTCAGACCATGTAAAAATCCAAATAAGTTATTAACCAAAATGTAATATATGTGCCTACATCTAGTAGTATGCACCTTATATCTTATCTAACTTAAAGTTCTTGCTCAACACAATTTGTATATTCAGCTGAGGAAAAAAAAAAAAAAAAAAAAAAAAAGTTAGTTTTTTCTAATCTGGTCTTTTGCAATTTATAAATAATTGTTTTATTGATGGATATTTTAATTACATTTCTTAGTAATTCAAACAATGCCATTACCTTAAACTAATAATTGCCTTTGTATTTACTGCCACTGTTGCAATTCTTATAGAACAGAACTAATAAGTACTTTTTTAAAACTTTGTATTTATTAATAATTCTATGATAAAATTTAATAAATTTCCTTGCATCTGGAATTAATAATATTCTGTCTTAAAGCAGTTGTCATTTTTTGTTTTTGAAAATATGAAGCCAATAAGCTGATTTCAATTCTAGATAAGAAATACCCCCCCAAAATACAATCACCATTGAACATGATGTTGCACGAGACATGCCCCTTTAATCAAGTGTGCAAGGTCTAAATTTTCCTTTCCCAGCCAGTTTCTCCTTTACTATGACCCAAACCTGCAACTATTCAATTAATATTTCTCCAGGATGCCTACATACCATATATAAAAGGACATAATTTATTTTGTAATCAACTGTATTCAAATTTGAATACTAAATCTTAAGCAATGTCCCTATCAATAGCAGTGTGGTTTCTGCTATAAAAAAAAAAAAAAAAAAAAAAAAAAAAATCTGAAATTAAATAAAAAGTTACTAAATGTGTAATTTTATACCTATGAATTCTACCATTTCTACTAGTTTAGTTACATTGAAAAAATGTCTTTTTTTCTATTTATCAGTTCCAAGCAGAAAAAAAATTAAGAAACTTTCTTATCCAAAAATTAAGTAACCAAAGTTATGGCCAAAATCCTAATGTTTTTTTTTTGTTTGTTTTTTTTAAAATCACTTCATTCCAAGAAGGTAGTAAAGCCTTAAGACATAAAGGGGTTACTGAGTATGAAAGAATATAAGAAAAGAAAAAAAGAGAAACATTATTAAAGAGTGAGAACAATAAAAGAAGAGGAATCAAGAAGATAGGAGATAACAATTGATATTGTATTTAAATTTTTGAAGGTCAAAGTTGGCCAGAGTTCACAAGCAAAAAGTGCAAATAAAGAAACTGTTAGCATAGAACTTACAGTTGCATCTAGCCAAGTGAACTGTAAATTGGTGAGACCTTCTTGGCGAGTCTTATGTGCCATGTCCCTTCAGGACGTAGGCGATCATGACCCTCCACATCTTCCTGTCTTTTGTAGCTCTTAATAAATTGTCATTTTGTTATTACTCCCAAACCCAATTGTGCTATTCATTTGCTCAAGCTCATCAAGTATGTTACATACTGCTTTCCTCTGCCCCTCTTTCCCTCAATCTGTCCTGTAAGTATTAGATTTTCCAAGCACTCCTTCCTCATTACATGCCCCAAAAATTTCAACAGTCACTTCCAGATGTTAAGTTTCCTTTTTTGTTTCCATTGTCTCTAAAACCTCATCGTTGCTCACATGTTCAGTCTATGGTATCCTTAGTATCTTTTTGTAGAGCCACATTTTTGTTTCTTCAAATCTTTTCCTCATCTTTGAAGAGATTGTCCAGCATTCACTGTCATACAGGAGGATAAATATCATGTAATAGTTCAGTACTCCCTACTTTGTTTTCAACAAAACTTCTTTCTCTCAATACTCTGCTTAGCTTTAGGAGTGCATCCTTGGCCATCTCAATACATCTTTGGATCTCAGTGTCACACTTTCTGTCCTGTTAGAACACTTACCAGATATTTAAATCCCTGTACCTGCTTGATTTTAGTATCCCCAACCTATAATTTTCATTTTGCCCATCCTTTTGCTGACAACCATGTACTATGTCTTCTAGTTTATACTTAGTCCTTTCTTCTTGCTTTCCTTTACTACCTTCTGTAGGTGGTTTTGTTGTTTCCTTCCTGTGTCTGCTATCAGCATTGTGTCATCTGCATATCTTATATTCTTAAGATTGTGGCTGCTAATAATGTATTGCCTCACTGTATAGGTTGAATAAGTCTGGTGAGAAGACACATCCTTGTCTTACACCCGTTTCTATTTTTATATATCTGTTGGACTCATTTTCTGTCCATATGCAGATGATTTGCTGCCAGTATAGATTTCTGATTATTCTAATGTCTTTCTCAAATATATCAAGGTTACTGAGTAGTTCTAACAGATCACTGTGATGTACTTTGTCAAATGCCTTTGCATAATCTATGAAACACAGGAACACGTTCTTCTGAAACTCAAAGTTTCAGTACCCTAGTGGAAAGTTCATCTGAACAATTATCATGAAAGTTTTTATAGAAAAGGCACAGGAAAGCTACATTATAGCAGAGGGAAATGCAATGATAAAAAAAAATTTAGTTCTCACAATGTTGTCTGTCCTTGCTAGTTTGTAATAATTAAGCATACACAAAAAATTTTCATACTGTGCCAAAGATTGAATGTAGCTAATATTCAGGTGACATTCAATAGCACTGTTCAATAATACTTCTCCCTGAAAGGGATATGTGGTGGCTTTATAAACACCATCTCAAGTTTTCACACAAAGAATTATAAAACATTTCCCCAGTTTTTCAAGAAAAATTATTCCTTAGTTGCCAATGGATATGCTGCAAATTAAAAGTTGCCAAGTTAAAGTGTTTCCCATATCTCACTAGAAATTCCAACAAGGTCCAAATCAATCCATCAGGAAAATTAAAAAGTATTATTTTCCATCAATATGTCAGGGCTAATGTAAGCAATGGTTTAGCACTGAATCTGATAAGATATAAAACCCCATCCATTTTTATCCTCCAAATCTGGTAGGCTTGTGTTTACCCAGACACTATAGACTACCAGTACTTGTACCTATCCTAACTATAATACCATAATATTATATACAAATGCTAGTTACCTTAATAAAAAAAAATTTCTAGGATGCCTTCCTCTGGAAGAGAAACCATTTTGGAGAACACATTTTTTTTTGGTGGGGGGGAGCATTTGTTGGCAAAAATAAATACAACAGTGTTCTGTTTAACAAACATCTCAAGCAAAATGGAAGAATATCTAAGATGAAGAAACATTGTGTTCCTATCAGCTTGTGTCAGAAAATATTGTACAATATTTAACAATTTGCAACAGAATAAGAATAAAAAAAAAATAAATTAAAAGTAAACTCCTCCCTTGTATTTATTTATTTTTATTATTTACTTATTTTTGACCAAATGAGATTTTGTGAAAAGTCATTATTCCAGTTTAAGGTGTGTGTGTGTGGGGGGGGAGTAATAACTTAATTTTATTAAATTCCAAGTAATATAATATTTCATTAAGAAAATATTTTCATTTATTTAATGTATATTAAAAGCCATATTTATCACAATGAAATATTTTAATAAATCAATTTGTTTTTTTTTTTTTACAGTTTATCAACCTTTTCCCAATTATTTAAAGCCAGAAAATATTTACATTGTAAAAATATTTTTGAAGATAATGAGTTACTGATACAGGTCTAACTAATTGACCCATAGCTGGAGGGAGAAGAGGTGGATTCATACCTTTCCCAAGGGTATTTTTATGTCAGTGAATATAACAAACCAGACTGGAATTAGAACTTGATTCTCTGATTCCAATTCCAACTTGTTATCCACTACACCACCCACACATCCAAGCTTACATCACTTAGTATTCCCAACTGGTTACCCATCTAGGTACTGACCAAGCTTGGCATTGCTTAACTTCAGTGATCATATGAGAACTGGTGTGATATAGCATTATTTTTATTATTTACTCAAATTAATTTTCTTTTTTTCTTCTTTTTTTAAATCATCACAATATTTCAGTAGTAGGACACTTTGATGTTCATCAGGTGTCTGTTAATTCAGGTAATAAATATATCATCATTTATCTGCAATGTTCCTTTGGATTATGAGTGATCATGTCTCTCCACAACTTCCTATCCCTTGTTATTCTAAATAGCATTTGACTATCATCCTTCTTTTTCATTCTATTACCAACCATTCACACAAACTCATCAGGTAAGTTGCTCATCATTGCCATCTATTATTCCCAAAATACATCCTGTGAGTATTAAGTTTTCCAAGCTGTCTTTCCTCATAATGTGCCCCCTACATTTAAATCATCTTTCTGAGTTTAAGTATGAATGTTGCACACGTTTTGTTCATGGTATTCTCAAAACTACATCTGTCACTTCTTCATCTGTAAGGAAATTGTTTCATCCTTTTTTTTTTTTACATTGATGTTCACACTGTACAAGAGACACTCGAGGTAGAGTGTTACAAAGAAAGAGGCAGAGTTTATGGGGATATGTGGAGGAAAATAACAGTTAATCCTAGACTTGAACAAATTCATATTGCATTGATCAGGGAAGACAGGCGTAAATAGTTATGTCAGCTGAATAGATATGAAGTCAGGAACTGATAACACCAGCAAGATTATTGAAGGTAAGAAACAAAGTAGGTCCCAAAGATAGAGCCCTGTGGGACAGCCACATTAATACAAAAACATGTAGAAGAGTGGCCATTCAAGACAACTTTCATTACATGATAAATAATTACTGCACTATCCTACCAAGAGGTATATTATTTTTGTACAAACTGCAAAGCTTGGGATAATTTCCCATGTGATATAGATTATTGGTTGAAGAATAGAATTACTGGCCAAAAAGTTACAAATTTTGTCTCTCAATAGTTCACTAATACTTGATAAATCTTACTTATTATAAAACACAGATTGTGTGTGTGTGTGTCTGTACATTTATATATTGGATAGGATTTCCTATATTTTCAACCGATTTCAACAAAACTTCACAGGACTGTATAAAACTACCTTGCGGTGGTTCTGACAGCGCCAAAAATTGGAAAAACACAATTACTTTTACATGAAATCAATTTGAAAACATGATAAAACACGATTCTGTCACCAGAATGAAAGGGGGACAACTCATATCAAGTTATACTTATTATAAAACCCAGGTTGTGTGTGTGTGTTCGTTTATATATGGGATCGAATTTCCTACATTTTTCAACTGATTTCAACAAAACTTCACTTTTTTTTTGGCAGGTAGTGTTTCTTATTGTCTTGCACACTTTTTTCTTTATTTTTACATTCAGAATGCTTTAAAAATTTAATTTACATGACAATTGTTTATAATAAAATTCTATTCAATCGGTAGACTCATAACGATTGAAAACAATGTTTTTGTTTGAGTTTGACGAATTCGTAAAAAAAAAAAAAACTAATTAAGACATGCGTGTCCGTCAACCTTAAACAATAATCTTTGTCAATTTTATTTTTCAGTCTTTATGATACTTGATCTATCTCTTACTGTTACATCCCCAGGCAACGCCAGGCTCTCCTGCTAGTCAGCAATATTATTGACCCTGACCTGAGATCTTGGTTTCAGTCACCCTACCACCACTGTAATATAGCTTCCCTGTGCTTTTTTTTGTAAATACTTTCATGGTAATTGTTCAGATGAACTTACTGCTATGGTTCCTAGACTTTAAGAATTTAAGTGCAGTACAAGATTAACAACTAGGTGTCAAAAATTTACAGTTGAATTGACTAGATCTAATTGTAAGTTCCATGCTAACAGTATCTTTTCTTGCACTTCTTGCTTGTGGAACTCTCTTCAGTCAACTTTGATCTTTAAAAATTTAAAATGCTGTCTTCTTGATTACTCTTCTAATGTCCTCGCTCCTTAATAATGTTTCTCTTTTTCTATTATTTTGACAGTAAACTCTTGGGTCTTACTGGCTTTACATGGGGAGAAAGAAAGACAGGAGGCGAGATATCAAGAAAGAGAGAGGAGGCGAGATATCAAGAAAGAGAGAGGAGGCGAGATATCAAGAAAGAGAGAGGAGGCGAGATATCAAGAAAGAGAGAGGAGGCGAGATATCAAGAAAGAGAGAGGACGCGAGATATCAAGAAAGAGAGAGGACGCGAGATCGAGAGAAAGAGAGAGGACGCGAGATATCAAGAAAGAGAGAGGACGCGAGATCGAGAGAAAGAGAGAGGACGCGAGATATCAAGAAAGAGAGAGGACGCGAGATCGAGAGAAAGAGAGAGGACGCGAGATATCAAGAAAGAGAGAGGACGCGAGATCGAGAGAAAGAGAGAGGACGCGAGATCGAGAGAAAGAGAGAGGACGCGAGATCGAGAGAAAGAGAGAGGACGCGAGATCGAGAGAAAGAGAGAGGACGCGAGATCGAGAGAAAGAGAGAGGACGCGAGATCGAGAGAAAGAGAGAGAAAGAGAGAGAAAGAGAGAGGACGCGAGATCGAGAGAAAGAGAGAGGACGCGAGATCGAGAGAAAGAGAGAGGACGCGAGATCGAGAGAAAGAGAGAGGACGCGAGATCGAGAGAAAGAGAGAGGACGCGAGATCGAGAGAGAAAGTAGAAATAAAACAAAAAAGAGAAAAAAGAAATTCAGATAAAGCAAATAAAATTCTTTTCAATTTTTTATAAAGATGTCAGTAGACATTAGGAAAAAAGATTTTTTTTCAATGTGAACAAAAGGCAAATATTTTCAACTGGTTTCTTTTGTTATTTCAGTTTGTGAATTTTCTCGCTACATCATAAATAAATGTATTTTGTGCAATGGAGACAAGACACTTCATATGGCAACTGGATTTCCTGATTCCAAGCCAAGATGTTATCCAGAGTGGAACAAGAATCCCTGTCTAAGTTGTGATTTCCTGCTGGTCCTGACCTTCAGCTTCTTTGTTTGAAATAGAAAATATTTCAAAAACATATCAATGTAGATTTAATAAGATTTAAAATAATAAATTTATGACCTCATTTCCACAATAATTGTTCCACTCAATGCATGGAATGGGGATAAAAATTTAACTACTATTTGAACAAAGAGTAAGAATATAAAACTAATCCAATGCCATACAAAGTAATGTCCCATTTAGTGCAATGGACTCTCCCATCATCTTCAATGTATTTTTTTAAAAATCATTTTCATCACATTCAAGACAATAAAGCCACTAAGATGCAAGGGGTTACAGAGTATGAAAGAATATGAAAAAAATAAAAACATTATTAACCTTTATCAATCTGTACGTGACTTCATTGTTGTACAAAAAGTTCATCCTGCAACTGAAGATGGCTGATCCTTGAACAATAGTCTGTTTGAATTTCATAGTTGTGTTGTCTTATCCTACTATGGCAACAGAAAATAACCGAGTGCAATTAACAATAAAGGAACTGCAATTTAGGTTTGGAAAAAGAATGCAGTAGAAAGGTTTGGTTTATTTTACAATATCAACCTCAATGGGTTATTTAATACCAACAATTTTTTTTCCAAAAATGTATTGCTGGTAATATTTTTTTTCAAAAAAGTATAGCTGGTAAAATTTTTTTTTTCCAAAAATGTATTGCTGGTAATAATTTTTCTTTTACAAAAAAATTATTTTGTTATTAAAACTTATTTTTACACTTTCATAGTTTTGACCCCAGTTTAGTGGTTAGCTATTTGCCCATAACGGACCCTGACAGGTGCTAGCACTCCAGGTCAGGGTGGACCTGGGAACACCAACAATTAAGAGGTGGTCTCACACTCCTCAAAACCTCCTGATCAGAGGCCTTGCTGTTGGACATAGTTTATTGTCTTACCCAGGATGCAGATGTAGTTTACCATCATACTCAGGATGGGCAGTAGAAAGGGAAGTAATATTAATAATGCAGAGTGCTTAAAGTTAATGAGAGAGAATAATAAAAGAACAGGAATTAAAAAGACAGAAGATGATGATTGATATTGCATTTAAGTTTTTGGAGATCAAAGACAATAAAGCCACTAGGACGCAAGGGGTTACCTAGTGTTAGAGAATATGAGAAAAACTACTATTAATGAGAGAGCACAATAAAAGAACTGGAATTAAGACAAAAGATGACAATTGATATTGCATTTAAATTTTTGAAAATCAAAGTTAACTGGAAAGCAAAAAGCCAGAAGAGAACTCCGCAAGAGAGAAATGAGAGAGAAGAAACTGTTAGCATAGAACTTACAGCTACATCAAGCGATTCCAACTGTAAGGAGTAGACTTTGCCGCTAATCTAATAATATGCTTAAATTCATAGTCTTGATAGCATAGACGAAAGAAATATTTATTTTGAAAAAGACAAAAATGTGGCACAAGGCCAAAATGGGGGATAGGGCAAGGCTGGTCTTCAATCTGTCTTCTCTTAAGCTTAACTAGCCATGATTACTGACCCAAACATACCACAGTATTCTTTACACCAAAACAACACATTCTTACTTATCATTCTTACTACAGTCACCATAATTAATACCTCATTGTCTCTATATAGTCCTAACTAGTTTCCATATGTTATATTTGTCTGCGGGAAGTAGAGAATAAAAATAACATTTAAAAATGAAATTATAGAGAAATGTTCATCAGGACAATTACCATAAAAGTATTTATAGAACAAGCATGTTGGGAAAGTGATTGAAGCTGAGATGCCAAGTCAGGTTCAATAATAATGCAGATTCTTTGGATTTTTATCAAGAATTTGTAAATATATAGCATGACACCAAACTAGATGTGGCAGCAATACTCAATGCATGGACAAATGGTATGAGGATCCAATAATTCAGCTCCAAGAACTGAAGAATTAGACTACCCCACATATATGATTAGATTATAGTGGTGAATGCTTGTGCAGAAACCATTCACACCTTTCAGAAGAACTGAATTTTTTTTTTTAAGCAATTCACCCCAAGCAAGGTGGAAGTCCCACTAGCACACAAGGGGTTACAGAGGATTGAGATCAAGAGTAAAGAGGCATATTTAAGGAAAGGATACAGAGAAGAATGGGCAACAAACTCAGGACATCAGATATCGATTGACATTACACTTGAATATTTATTAGTCATTAGGGAATCAAGTAAGAGGAACAGAGTTCCCCAGACAGAAAGTGGAGGAAAAGAAGCTATTTGAGCAGAAGAGACAGTTACACTTTATCATTTTGGCAATGAAAGGGTGGGACCGAGATGCCAGCCTGGTAGCTCGCTTAAATTCATGCAGTCTGGGAACCAGCGAAAGTACAGAGAACTCATGCACAGTGTGTTACAAAGTTGCCAAACAGTTTTCAGGTCTTAAATTCAGAGTTATCCTTCTAGTATGGTTGCCAATCAAGGCTAACATCCTCTACTATTTAATTCATAAATGAAGAGGTGGATTTATGCTTTACAAGGGTCTTTGTGTGTAAGTGAATGTAATGAAACCAACAAGAATTCGAACTTGGCTCTCCGATTTTTAAGCTACTATCCAATCTAGTACACCAACAACATATTCATATTTAGTGTATGCAAATGTCATTGCTATTTTAGGACACAGGTTGGCTGCATGTAAGTTGATAGCAATGTGGCAGAGAGCATGGGTGCCTGGCTGGACTTGAAGGCTATGTTTATGCTGTGCATTTTGGAAAGTGTAAGATGGTACAATGTCAAGTGTTGACTATACTCTGAACCTAGATAGCAGCTTACATAGTTCAGGTATTTGGTATATTTGCTGGATGAATAGTGATCAATGTCCAAGAGAGGCTTTACAGATACAGGCAGTACAGTATGACATGATGACTGTCAATTACATGATTTAATGTGATCTTCAGACTTGGTTTTAAGATAACATGAAGGAATCAAAACTGATAGGAGACTATATCCACATTGTGTGTAGAGAGGGACACACCAGAGAGTACATTTTCTTTTAGCTTTCTCGAGTATATAGGCTGTTAGATAAAATAAATACTGTTTAAAATAAACAGCATTTATTCAAGTACAGGTAACCACTAAAAATAACACACACACATTATTTATATATATATATATATATATATAAAATTTTCTCTTATTCTTTATAATAATTTATACTTTGTAGCAATATATTGCACATTGATGACAAACTGTTTACTCTAACATCCAGTGTATGTTCTATGCATGTAGGTCACATTGGGTAGAAGTACTACCTTTGTTACTCGGCTGCTGCTTTTATTATTAAGATGGACGGGCAACACAGGTCTTCACCCATCCCTTAAATCTCCATGCGTCAAACCCTGTAAACCGATTCAGCAGGCAGGCTAAATCATGTGAAATTACCTTTGAAAGGTGTTTCACTCTTCTGTGCACAGGTAATACCTGAGAGATACAACCCCGTGATAATAAAACTGGAGGGGGTGTTGTTCATTGTGTTCATGGCAAATATTTGCACCAACTCCATGTTATCAACACTTCCAATAAGTGTGGCTGGTTCTACACAAGCCTTCATCACTCTAAACAAATCTTTTGTGTGGATAGTCTGCAGTTCAGTTCTGTGTTCCTTCTTTGCTATTCCACCTGAGCAACAAGTCCACTGGTGAGAGAGTTAAGGCGACGGGGACAGGTATTTGATTAAAAACTGAACTGAAAGACACTCATACATTGAAAACGATTGGAGAGTCTATCATATATATATATATATATATATATATATATATACACACACACACACTTTAAAAATCAAGAGATCAGTTGAATCTACTAATTTAGTTTCAACGTTACAATATTCTCAGGTGATCGCCTGAGGATACTGTAAGTTTGAAATGAAGATAGTGGATTCAACTGATCTCCTGATTTTAAAGTTAAAAGCTCTAGATGCTATTTTCACATGTTCATTGAGCACTTTTTAATATTACTGTTTCCTGGTCTGATTCAACTTTGACCATAACCTATATATATATATATATATATGATAAAAAAAATAGTTTTAAGGTATGTTACATTTATGGGTAAAATATCAGGGATAGAGCATGTATAAATATAAAGTGGTCATTATATATATATATATATATATATATATATATATATATATATATATTCCACACCAATTGAGTACTTTCAAATGTTGCTACATTTGTTTTCAAGGATTGTTTTGTATATGATTATGTAATTGGTTTTGGTTAATTCTGGCTTTCCATTGTTTACTGAAACCAATTTCAAGTCACTCAAGGTGATGCCATTTAAACGGTCAAACTGGATTTTTTGTATGCGTATTTTAATTTTTTTTTTTTATGCAAGAGAAGCAGAAAATCTTCATAGTGTTTGTGTATTTAAGATTTTACATATTCACAATAATAGTTCAAGACTGGGTGAAAATTGCAAACAGAACTTTAGCATCATAAATCTGATGATGGGACAGTTAAGATTTAATCATAAACACACAAAAAAAAAAAAATAAAAATAAAAAAAACCTTCCCACCAAAGGAAAAAAAAAAAAAAAAAAATACAGCAAAAACATGAAATAAAATGACAACCCCAACATAAAAAAAAAAATGGATATATATATATATATATATATATATATATATATATATATATATATATGTGTGTGTGTGTGTGTGTGTGTGTGTGTGTGTGTATATAAACAAGAAATAAAAACACAAAAAAAATAAGACCTTCACAACTCCCTGAAAAAAAAAAAAAAAAGAAAAAAAAAAAAAAAGTGGAAAATGTTATCACCAGACATTACATGAGAGTCTGTCTCCTGAAAAAGGCAAGGAATGCAAATACTTCAAACAAAATAGATATTTTTTTAAATTGTTTTTCTCTCAAGAGGCAGCTTGTTATCCTCATAACTTTTCATATTTACACCACTTTACACTTAAAAATGAAAAAAAAAAAAATCCTCAAATCTCAAAATGTGTCAAGGTAGGTTAAGGGGATAGAAGAGGGGGGAAAACATTAGTAAATAGTGATGAGACTACACAGCAAGGCGTCAAGATGTCTCTTGAAAACAAAAAAAAAAAAGAAACAAACATAATCAAGTTCTAGGGTTAACATATTTAACATGCTAAAGAAACATATGCAATGGCAAAAATATATTATCTAATGAATGAAGTAAATTACCAATTCTACAGATCATCTTGTTTAACAGAAATCCCAGAATCTAATTCTCATAATATTAAAATAATATTAAAAACGTTCCATTCTGTTTAGACATATGCAAATAAAAGACTTAATTTTTTTTCTTTTTTGTTAAGGCTAACTGCTTCATATGAATATAACTCTCCCTTACATTGAACAAAAGAAAAGAGAGTTGCTACAAAGAGAGAGTTGCTACAAAGAGAGAGTTGCTACAAAGAGAGAGTTGCTACAAAGAGAGAGTTGCTACAAAGAGAGAGTTGCTACAAAGAGAGAGTTGCTACAAAGAGAGAGTTGCTACAAAGAGAGAGTTGCTACAAAGAGAGAGTTGCTACAAAGAGAGAGTTGCTACAAAGAGAGAGTTGCTACAAAGAGAGAGTTGCTACAAAGAGAAGAGAAAAGAGTTGTTATAAAGTGTCATGAACAATCAAAAGTGAAGAAATACATTTGAAAGAACAGTCACAGGTTTTAATTATAATTTGACAACTATCTTTTTTGTCTATTAGTTTACTTACCATTGAAGAGACTCAAATTGACAGAGATGTGATTCTACAGGGCAATGCTGCGAATACCATAGACAAAACATGTTACCAATGAGGAAGCACTAAACAAAATGGGAGCTACAAGGACACTTACACTGAAAATCAGAAAGAGACAAAATTCCTGATATATGGAAAGTGTGCTTGGATAATTTAACATTCACAGGATATACTGAAGGGAAGATGGGCAGAGTATCAGATATGTTACTCTGCTCACCTTCCCTTCAGTATGTTTGGATGGCAAAACAAGGACAAAGCAGAATAGTATTGGGTCAAATATTGCTTAGAGCAACAGGAAATTGTATAGCCATGATTGAAGGATTAAAGGGAGGTAACTAGTGTATGACTAAAAATAAGAGTGGGAGGATAATTAAAATTTGAAATTAAATTTAGATGAAAAGTGGGTTATCCAGGATTACAATATTTTAAGAGAAACATTTTTCTATGCATACAACTCATCCCGTTTATTTAGTAGACTTGAATTATTAATATTTTTAAGATGAATAATTTTTCATGTAAACATAGATTGCACCTGTCCCTAGGAATGGATTGATTATAGAGACCAATTCCCAATTCACTGCGGATATATAGCTATCTTTTTTGGTACCCCAATAGAACTTAGTGCTGTAGCACTTGTGTATTTTTTGTTGTTCAGGGTTACTTTATGATGATAAAAACGTTTTTCCAATTATTAGCAGTTGACCCAAAATAAATTTAATTTGGTCATTATGCTTGATGCTGGCCTTATAAATAACTCCTTTATACATACATTTGCCATTCAAAGGACAGATGTTCTCTTTTCAGCAATTGCATTCTTGATCATCATAGCTACCATTGAAATTATTTTTGCTTAAGTATTTATTAAGGGTTACACTATTATGTTGGGCTATATATTGGTCAAGGTTTCTAGTGCAGCTGTACTGAACCTTAATATTCTTCTTGTTGAAGATTTTTTTGAGAAAAGAGTTATGGTTAAAGTGTTTGTGCACTAATTTAAGGAAGATTCTGCCAATCTTGGTCCTGACATTACTATTGAAAGGTGGGTTGAACCAAATTATTTTGCATTTTCTATTCCTATGTTTACTATTGGTATTCATGCTAGTGTTTGGGATGTACTCTAGTTTAATATTGTTCTTTCTTTTATTTTTGGCATCAACATATTTGGTTTTGAATTTGTCAAAGATGTATTACTGGAGTTAAAAGAGAGTATGTTGGATGGATATGTGCAGGTTATTAAGGATACCTGGTAGGTGGCTAGATACCTTATATGGTTATAAAATTCCTTATTATAAGGTATGTGCCCTCCTCTGGATAGATTGAAAGTAGTGTCAAGAAAGTTGATCACTTTGGTATTGGTAATAGTGGTGATACTAAGTTTGATTAGTTGTTTCCTGATCTGGTCTCTTTCCTGTGGATTGGTGCTATATAGAAGTATAACTCCATCATCTCTGTACAGGCCAGTGCTCTCACTGTCGAAAATGTACTTGAGCCTCTATAACAGTAGTATACTGACTAATTCACAAGCTTCCGGAGTCTAATGTTCACATCACTAGAGAAGTTTGGGTTGTCTTTTTTGATCCATAAAGAACCATCGTGATATAGGATGGGTTTTTGGGCTTGTATAACGATGCTGATATCCTCGTCCAAGATGGTGGAATAATTCTTGGCCCGGGTTATAAAGGCCGTTAATAAATCTTCAGTGATGTCGAATCGTATAAAGGTGCACTTGCTCTTATTTTTTATATTAGCAAACCAATTGATAGCATCTTTGGTATTTTTCCATTGATTGACATCTGTGGCATTCCAAAGTCCATTGTCTAAATTTTAAATTTTAAGCCTACTTCAATTTCCCCATTTTTCTCTTATTGACTCATACCTACATCTCATTTCCTGCACTTAAACCCCATTATTGCTTTAGTACTATTTTTGTGCTATTTTAATTTTGAACTATAAACCAGTGCCTATTCCATGAGCATCTGTATACTTTTTTAAATAAACAATAAGCTACATAAGCCAGACGAGTTGGGTAACCAACAAAACTTGAGTTGCACACCAAACTTATATATATATATATATATATATATATATATATATATAAATAATAGATTACAATAAAAACATTTTACATTGCTACACAAAAGGTTTTCATGTTTCAGAATTATGATTCCTCTTTGGGAAATGGTAGATAACATAATAAAAATGGTTTATTTAAGAAATTTGGAAACAAATCATTACCTCTTTTGAAAGTTAAAAAGAAAATGGTGGGGGAAGGCCTAAGGTCAGAATTAAAAACATACATAAGATCAGAGGGTGGGTTATTAATTCATGTCATTTTAAAAAGTAAATGACAAGAACTATGGATTCTTACTCCATCTACTCAATTGTCAATGGTCAAGTTGGTTTTGGTTTGTTTTATAACATGGTAGCAACAGCAGCTGCACAAGTTGACATTATTTGTTACCTCCATTTAGTAACTTTTTACTACATTATAAAGTTAGTTTATGAACCAGTAACAGGTTTTTACCAAACAATTTTGATATGATTTTGAATATTTAATACAGATATGGGCAGTGAAAAATGGAAAGTGAAAGTAGGTGATAATGCAAAAAAGTTTGGGAATCTGGCTTAGTGCAACAAGAGGCAGGAAGTTGTGGAGAGCCATGATTGTCCATGTCCTGAAGAGATAAGTCACATAAAAAAAAGTGAATGAATGACACAACAGAGACAAAGAAGAATGGTAAAGAGTCAAACATTGTTTAGTGAAACAAGAGGCAGAAAGTTGTGGAGAACCACGGTTGTCCAGTATAACTAAAGATACAGCCACTATATTTTATTTAGTTATTAATGCCCATTTTTTTTTTTTTTGCAAGTTGGTACTTGAAAATTCCAAAAAAGGAAAGTACAATTCAAAACAAAATCCTCATTCTGTGTCACTCAGGTTACCAAAATTGATCCTTCTTGTTTTGCTATATTTGAAAATTTTCAAGCCTGAAAGCCTGAAGTTACAACCATTCCACCCACCCCATAACATTACGATGTTTCTGGTCACCAGGGAATTAAGCCTTACAAAAATAATTTTGTTATATTTACATTGGTAGTACAATAGCCTCCAGGGGTACATGTAAGTATTCACAAATTCATAGGTAAGTACTTCCAAAGATTTACTAATGAATGAACATACATGATGACAAAATGCACTAAACTTAATGAAAACAAAGTCTGTGTTATTAACAGAAAACATCAAAGGATTTTTTTATGTATTTTTTTAAAATCCTTAGAATCTTTTAAATTAGGGTTAAAAATCTTGTTTTTCTAGCATTAAATGGTACCATAAATTTGTACAGGAAATTTGAGTGTTTTTTTTTTGGAGGGGGGGGGGGCACTGATTTGGAAATTCTTCTAAAAATCAAATAATTGGTGTATTTTAATGAAACTTTCAGGACTTATTCACAAATGAATGAAATTAAATTTTAAATCTTGGTCATATTATATATATTAATCTCCAACTATTCAAATGTAATGTCAATTGACATCTCCAGATGCCTTGATCTATCCCCTATCTTTCTCTTCATCCTTTCCTCTATCACTCCTCTTTGTTCTCACTCCAACTCTCTGTAACCCCTTGCGTGCTAGTGGCTTCCCGCTTTGCTTGGGGTGAAATGCTTGAAAAAAAATGAAAAAAAAAAAAATATATGTGTATATATATCTCCAGGCAAGACGAGAATGAGTACAATTCCAACATTCATTTGTAATATTTAATTTAAAAACAGGCTCAATACAAAGTAGAGCACATTATTTATTTTAGGATATTACACAGAAAACGTGTCAAAATCGCTACACAATTGCAGTCATGTTTCAACTGAAATACAGCAAAGTATTTTGCTTATTGGAAATAAAATCTTCAAGGAAGGCTACATTTTTAAAAAAAATATATTTTAAATGCCTCGATAATGCATTTTTGGGTGATACCTAGTGTTTATTGTTGAAATCAAAATATAGGAGTGATAAATTTACAGTGCAACTCAAAAGAATTTGCAAATACTAATATTTTACATTTTCTCTAATAAAATATGGACAACAGTTGAATATTTTAATTCCTTACTGTTTGCCCAAATCCCAAACATTACATCTTAGAATAAATTATGAAAATTAGATTTATTTGTGATTTTTTTTTTTATTAAGATATCAACTGAAAAAGTTTTTGCAAACTTTAATATCAATGCAAAAAATAATGAAAAGGTGTATTATGTATTATATACCAATGAAAGTTGGTATGGCTTTGTTTAGATATCAGTGTATGAACGATCATCATTCTTAAGAATCTCAATAAGTCGTTTATCGACTGATGAAGTGTGTTTCCTAACTTTCCTTTTAGAAAATTGCCAAGTATTTTCATAAACTTGACACTTTACCATGGCCCCAAAATTCTTAATAGGGTTAAAATCAGGAGACTGTGGTGGCCAAACGATTATCTTGTCCCCTGTAAAAACCTTCATTTGCCAACCACACTTTAGTGAAGCACACTGCATGACTGGGGGGCATTATCTTGCTGATAAACAAGATTACTATGGAATTCATCATTTTGTGAATTCAACCAGGGTATGAAATTTCCTTTTAAAAATTGGCAATAATTAGCTGAATTCAGTTTGAGTCCTTCTGGCACAAGAAAGGGTCCAATTAATGTCAAGCCACAAATTCCAGTCCAGAACATCACTCCACCACCGCCTTGTTGGCATTTAAAATGCAAGCGAGGAGATCCAACATGCATGGGCCAACCTCTTTTCCAACCATCGGGGGCCATCTAATGTAGCTTGGGCTTCATCCATCCAAATTACTCTTTGGAAATCAATTTTTAAGTATTTGTTTGCCCATTCTAACCTCTTCCAGTGATTCATTTTGCTCAACAGAGGCCATGAAATTGAAGAATGTTGTTTTGCCATACAAAGGAGGATGCGATTTTGTATTGCTTCCAATACTTCTTCAACGCCAGCTTGCTTAAAAATCTCTTTGCTGGTGCTGTGAGAGTTCTATTCAAGTGCTCTTTTAATTTTTCTTAAATCACTCGTGGGCGACCACCCGTGTTTCTTGTGCTCAACTTTACCATCAATGACATATTGCTTCACTGTGCGATGATCTTGATTAATTATTTTTGCTATTTTCAGTGTGGTTTTATCATTTGAGAGTAATTTTGATATTTTGGCTTTTACATCAGCAGTAAGCATCTTCCCACAAAACATTATTTTAAAAATTTATGATTTCTGCATTTTTTTTTTAATTCACCTGAAATATATAGAGATCCTTAAATAAATAATAATATGTAGATTTTTGTTAATTAAACCTTTATGTCACATTGGACATGTCATTTTAAATTAAATATATTTATTCTAATGTTTACACAAGCCATACAATTGTTTTGATATGTATATTCTAGAAATATGATAGGTGCAAACACTTTTGAGTTGCATTGTAAAGTCAGTTTTGGAAGGTGTTTTTTTTTTAAGATGTTATCCAAGAGTCCATGATAGTGATTATTTCAAGTGAGCCACTATTCAATAAATACAGTTCAAAACCATCTTTTATTGGGTTGAAAAACTAAGCTTTCTGCAAAAAAGGAGAAGAGAGAGGGGGATGAGAGAGAGAACAAGAAAGTGAGCGGAGAGAGGGGTAGATCAAGAACGAGGGAGAGCAAGTGGGGGGAGGTGGAGTGGGAGTGGTGAGGGAATGGGGATAGAGGGCGAGTGGGAGTGGGAGGGAGAGGGACAAGTTGGCGAGAACGAGAGGCCGAGTGGGAGGGCGAGAACGGGAGGCCGAGTGGGAGGGCGAGAACGGGAGGCCGAGAACGGGAGGGCGAGAACGAGAGGCCGAGTGGGAGGGCGAGAACGAGAGGCCGAGTGGGAGGGCGAGAACGAGAGGCCGAGTGGGAGGGCGAGAACGAGAGGCCGAGTGGGAGGGCGAGAACGAGAGGCCGAGTGGGAGGGCGAGAACGAGAGGCGCAGTGGGAGGTCGAGAACGAGAGGCCGAGTGGGAGGGCGAGAACGAGAGGCCGAGTGGGAGGGCGAGAACGAGAGGCCAAGTGGGAGGGCGAGAGGCCGAGTGGGAGGGCGAGAGGAGTGAGAGGGCGAGAGGAGTGAGAGGGCGCGAGGAGTGGGAGGGCGCGAGGAGTGGGAGGGCGAGAGGAGTGGGAGGGCGAGAGGAGTGGGAGGGCGAGAGGAGTGGGAGGGCGAGAGGAGTGGGAGGGAGCGGGGGAGGTGGCGTGAAGGATGGAGACAGAGCGAGAGGGATTTACAAAATCTGAGGTGGTCGCGCAGAATATGACTAAATTCTGACATTTTTTTCTAATGTGTTTATTGATTACGATGAATCATAAAAACAGATCAGAGAGGCTGATTAAAATTGACACGCTCGAGCCATATACATTTAATTAACATCCAATTAGCTAAATCCAGCCAACTGAGTAATTAAGTCAACAATTAGTCACAATGTATTAAACACTATCAAGCAATCTCTTCCTCTTCTTCCTTTAATCACATACACTAGATATTTACGAGTATGTTAACTTTTACATCTGTTATTTCAATATCGAAATACACTAGTTTTATTTATAGATTATGTGGTGTGGGTGCTGAAATGTTCTTGTCCCAACAAAGGGACTCCAAAATTAATTCTGAAGTTCCATCAAATATTGGGAACTATTCAACACCACAGAACATTTATAGGATTATAGTGGACACATAGTGGGGGATCAGTTTTCTGTTGTTATTAAGTTATAAACTGATCACCCCAAGAATTACTATATGTAACACTATCAACCTGTCCAAGAAGCCCAGCCAAAGCAAAATTCAGTGGGTTGGGCGGAGAGCTATTCTGCAATTCCTCAGAGCATTTATATAATTATACTGGACATAAAGTGGGGGGTGGATTCTGATGTTTGGCCAGTGGGTTGGGCTGAGAACTTTCAGGTGGCATCTTGTAACTATATCCTATTTGATAAGATTAAAAAAGAAAAAAGTCTTTGTAATTACAGAAAAAAAGAAAAAAAATCTGCAATTCTTTGTAAAAGCTACAAATATAGGCATTGACCAAGTTTATGAATCTGACAAACATAGCTTTCCACAACTTTCTTTTCTTTAACATCAATAAATTTGGTGAAATGCTAAAAAGGGTGTAAGTTCACATTTTGTAAAATAGAGAAAAAAAAAACAAAAAAAAAAAAAAACAAACACTTTACAAGATAAAAATTCAGAATAAAAACAACCCAAAATGAATTTATTTCTAAAATTATTGCGGGGCCTAATGTCACAAAAATCTATCAAAATATTATCCATGTTTTCTTATTGAGATCAATTTGTTCATTTCAAAAATGGCAAAATATGAAGAAAAAATATGAAGCATATGTTAACTTTTGATCTTTTAGAATCACACCAACAAATGGTTAATTGTTATGATTGTTTTGGGGGAAAAGTAGTGGAGTGGTTTCTCATTGCCTTTTAGTTTTAAATGTAAAGTTTTCCTTCTTCTAGATTAGTTGCCCAAACTTTTCTATGGAGCCTGCATTAGGATAGATGGGGAGAAAGAAACTGATTCATACCCTTCATGCAAAAGGAAACAACAGCTTCAGACAGAATTTGAATTCATCTGTCTTTAATGTTGATAACCACTATGCCATCCTTACATCCAAGCTTTTCTTACAGATCAACAATGATTGTACAGAGTATCTCTGGCCTTATTTTTTTAGCCTTGTACCAGAAAAAGGCTAAGTATTTGGTGCGTTTGATTTGTTATCATAGTGAATAAGCTAGACTCATAATATTATTACTGAACCAAGTTGGATCCTGAGTGATAAACTTGTGGAAACTACTTAAATATAGTGGTCCACTTGTAAACAAAACAAAAAAAATGATATAATAGAAATTTTGTGGGGAGGGGGGGACTTTTCTGAAGATTGGCATTCATTCAATAGAGTTTCCTTAAATCACAGTATATTATTTAAAAATTTTTTTTTTTTTTTTTTTTTTTTTTTTTTTTAAATCAATTTATAAGTGCGAGTCCTGTTCATAAAATAGTGCCAAATCAATTCTTTCTAAAAATGATTTTTTTCTCTTTCGTCTTTCATTTTTTTTATTTTTACACTTTTTCTTTCCTTCACCCTCTACCTCTTTATCTTCATCTCTTGTAAAGTCTCTCATTCTCTACCTCTTTATCTTCATCTCTTGTAAAGTCTTTCATCCTCTACCTCTTTATCTTCATCTCTTGTAAAGTCTTTCATCCTCTACCTCTTTATCTTCATCTCTTGTAAAGTCTTTCATCCTCTACCTCTTTATCTTCATCTCTTGTAAAGTCTCTCATTCTCTACCTCTTCATCTTCATCTCTTGTAAAGTCTCTCATTCTCTTTGCCTTCATCTTTTTAATGTCTCTCTACCACTTTATCTTCATTTTTTCAAAGTTTCTCTCTCTTTCTACTTCTTTCTCTGACAAATGTTATGGCTTGAGAAAGGTCTAATCTAGTGAACACCAATCTACAAAAATATTTTTTAACGAGAGGGGCAGTCAGTTTAAGTAAAACCATTTCTCTATTTTTTTTCTCTTAATGAGCGGACCAGACAATTAAACTAGTGCCATAACTGAGCAATTCAATATGACCTGATCTTGAGATTTGACATTAACAAAACAATTTCAAACCAAATAATTATTTTCTTATTGAAAGTAATTCTTTTTTTTTTTTTTTTCCAAGTTTAAGCCTAACATCTTAAAGCTCTTAACTGCAGATGATAGAAAACAATTCAATCATTGTTGATTTTATGATTCAAGTAGGAATGACAAATTTCCATCAGTCACACATATCTAACTATAACTCAATACAAATGACAAAAACTTCTGTTTGATTGTTTAATGGAAATTTAGTTCTATCTAAGGGCATCAAATACACATAAGTTCTTCCAACCAATCACAATCCAGAAATCTATTTACTGCAGAATTTCAAATTTGTTCTCCTGCTTCAAAATGATGGACTGGGTCAATGAAGAACTTTTGTAAATATCATTATGAAAGTGAAGAATAGGTTTATCATCTGACAGTTAAAAATTTAATAACGATACCACGATATCACAATTTATGACTTATTGCATAAGGAACAAATACATAAAGCACTTCACTAATAGTGTTCAATCATCGAAAGCAAAACGAATATTTTTTTTACTTTTATGAGAACGTTGGATGTCAAAATAACGAAAAACAATTCTTTTCAATACTTTTTACTTTTACTTTAAAGCATTTCCTCCTGCAAGATAATTGTTTTTATTAAAAAAAAATAAAGGAAAAAAAAAAGAAAGTGTTTCCCTAATTACTCTGAAAATCATTCACCATATGCATTTTAACAACTGAGCTACTCCTGCTGTAGTTAACAGATTAATTTTAATACCTTTTTAAGAAACACATATCTTGTTTTGTTTCTTTAAAGCATTTCACCACATGTTCTAGGTAAGCAATTACTTCTGACAGTGTCCCCAATTTCCAAAGTTGAATATTTGTACAAATATTTTTGAAAATATACTGCTTTTTTATTTTATTTTTACTGAATATGTTTTTCTTTACAATATACTTGGTTGAAAATTGCTTGGTGCACTATATATATATATATATATATATATATATATATATATATATATAGAAAATGGACTCCTATCATGAATGATAAATATGAGGGTCAGCAGTGGATGGTGCCTTTTGTTTTACACTTATGCATGCTAGCAGGGGCTATTTTGGAGAAAATCCGGTAAGGGGAAGACATATTTCACTTGTGCTTTCTTAAGTGTGATAATAGCCTGGGTGACAAAGCCATACTGACAGATGAAATTTGTTGAAACAATTCTGATGGTGTGTGTGTTTCAGAGCTTGATGAAGCTGATCACGGTGCTTCAGTCTACTGTCTTCAAATCCTTTTAACTTAATGAAACATGTCTTACACCACTCCTTTCGGTTTGATGCTTGGACTTCCCAGGTTTTCAGATCAAAGTTGAGATATTTCAAGCTATCTTTCATTTTGTCTTTCAAGCTTAAGAGTGGACGTCCGACTGAATGCTTGGAGTTTGGTAGTTGTCCATACAGCACCTTTTCTGAAAGCCTTTGCTCATCCATTCTCACAACATGACCAGCACATCTAAGTTGTATCTTTGTTAGGATGATTTCAATGCCTGTGATGCTGTTACATTTCTTCAGTATTGCACTATTCTTGACCATGTCATCCCATTTTTTATCATATATGGTATGAAGACAGCGCATGTGAAAGCTGTAAAGGTGATTCATGGGCTTGCAGTATAGGGTCAAAGTTTCAGCACCATAGACAAGGGTTGAGAGAATGACTGACCTGGATATGTTGATCTTTACTCTGAGAGACACGTCTTTGGTGTTCCATAACCTATGTTTAAGATTACTGAATGCTGTGCTGGCTTTGGCTATTCTAAACAGGATTTCTCTGTCCATTTTTCCATCAGAAGAGACTATATATATATATATATATATATATATATATATATATATATATATAGAGAGAGAGAGAGAGAGAGAGAGAGAGAGATAGATGTGTGTGTGTGAATAATCCCCAAAATCTTTTTACCTGATGTGAGGAATAGACAATTTGGGCAGAAGATGAAAGTGGTTATCTGTCTTTTCAACCCTGTCAACCACTTTCATCGTCTGCCAAAATAGTCTATTCTCCACATGAAGTAAAAAGATTTTTTTGATTATTTATTCATTTATTGCTCTGTATAAATAAAATACATGAAGCTCTCTTTTGTGGATTAGTTTTAATATTTTTATATTACTAGGATTCACTCTGATTATATACTATGAATTTATTTTACCTTTACTAATATATATATATATATATATATATATATATATATATATATATATATATATACACACACATACACACTTTATTATCGGATATTACATTCAAACATGGAAAAAAAAAATGCTACACAAATGCACTCATGTTTCGATGTGTATCAACATATCTCATCAGGCGTTAGTAAATCCTAACTAATGCCTGATGTGTTGATACACATTGAAACAGGAGTACATTTGTGTAGTGTTTTTTTTCTACATGTTTAAATGTAATATCCTATAATAAAGAATAATGCTCTACTATTGGATTGCATTGAGCCCTATTTTAAATTAATGTTATGAACATTGGAATTTTTATTTGATTCATTCTCATTTCATATGGTTTTATATATATATATATATTATGAGAGAATATAAGAAACATTTTTCATGTTTCAATATTAGGATTGTACTTCTTCAGGCAACAGAAAGATGAGTGAAAAAAAGTAAGAATAAATTGATTGATATATATATATAGATAGATACGTAGGGATTGAGAGAAAGAAATATAAGCGTAGGAATTGACGTAGAAGAGTCAGAGAAAATTTAGAAATAAATGGATTGCAACATATATATATATATATTTATTGCATTCAAACATGTATAAAACCACTACATAATGTCAATTTATGTAGCAGTTTTCTACATGTTTAAATGTAATATCCTATAATAAAGAAAATTGCTCTACTATTGGATTGGATTGAGCCCTATTTTAAATTAATGTTATGAATGTTTGAATTTATATTCAATTTATCTGCTTAACATTTGCACTGGAAGCTCCAATATGAACATTTCAGAGTGTTTGAATGTCACTCTGAGGGCAGTGCGATGGATTTGGAGAGAGAGGAGTCTAATGGTGATTAAGAAGGCACAGTAGCTCAAAAACCTTACTGATAATTCTGATAAGGACTCCTGAATTTGTTGGTGAGATTCAGGCCATGATTGAAAGCAATCCTTCCAAGTCAATCAGGTCCATAGCCAGTGAAGTAGTGCTATCTTGGGTCAAGAGGGTGGCTGCTGAATGACCCAGTAGAACCCAGTCATGTGACGACATCACCTTTACATCTAGCCACCTAACTCCCCAAACTGCAACTCCCTTCATTATCATGTATATGGTGCAGTTGAGGAAGAGACTAACAAAACTACTTGTAACACCAAAGATGAACTGAAGGCAAGGATTATAGCAGCATTCACCAACTTAAACAAGGAGACTGTCTAGAAGAGATGCAGGAGATTCTGAAGTTGCTTGGAGGCTGTGGTTAAAACCAATGACAATTACATTAGCTTAAACATTTATTTATTAACTAATAAGGTGTTAGACCTCCATAAGCTTCTAATTATTCTAATTATTTTACCTGAAGGTAAATAATGACTTAATTAGTTGGAAAAGCAAGATAAAGTGCTGAGCAGTTACCTTTTAGGCTGGTTTGATGTTTACAAATACCTGGAAATATCAGAATTGAAAAAAAATGCTATTTTTGCAAGATGTTCACATTATTTTGTCTAACCCCTGTGTGTGTGTGTGTGTGTGTGTGTGTGTGTGTGTGTATATATATATATATATATATATATATACACACACACAAAATTGTATGCTCAAAAGAACTCATAAACTCTCAATATGTTTTACGGTACAATAAAAAAAAAAATTTAAAAAAAAGATTATGATTGATTTGTTTTTTATGGCTTATCAACCTTTTACAAGTTATTCATAACCCCAAAATATTTTTAGATTGTAAGAATTTTTTTTGTGGGAGGAGGTCTTACTAATTAACCCATAGCCAGGGAGAAAAGATGGGAACTCATATCTTTCCCAAGGGTATTTGCATGTAAGTAAATATTATGACCCCAATGGAAATTGGAACTCAACTCTCCGATTAACAATTCCAAGCCATTGTCCATTACACCACCTACACATTCAAGCTTACAGCACCTGGTATTCCCAAGTGGTCACCCATCTAACTACTGATTCGGTTTGATGTTGCTTAACTTTGTGATCATCAGGGACCAATGTTTCAACATGATGTGGCTGTAAGCCAACATGAAAAAGAATTTTATCCAGAAGTGATACAAAGAAACAGTGAATGTCACTGAAATGTGAAAAGTTGTTTCAAAAAGATTCACTCATAGATGGCAAGGAAAAGAAAACATAATTAAACAGATAGATTTTACTAGATAGTTATTGTTCATTGGGCATGTTTTTGACATGTATAGGCCATGCAATAACACGTGAAGCAACTAGAAAATTCAGCAGACTCTTTGACTTGTTCAAAATCTTGTTTGACAAGTTATTTTGTCAACCAGTTAAAGAGTGAATTTTTTTTTTCTTCAATTGAAGACATTTGGAAACGAGCTGCAAAATTGTTTTGACAAGATGCCAATAGAAAGCCTAGATTATATTGTATTAATGTAAATATCAAAGTAAATGTCAAAAGGAGAGGATGGAGTTTGTTTGGAGACAGATCGTTTTGGGTGAGGGGGGGCATTATCTGGAAACAATATTGTAGAATTGGAATTCTGTGAAAGTAGATGTAATTTTACACACATGATGTAATTTGAAGCTAATTTGAATTGTATCATTAAAAAGAAAAACAATCTTAAAATGTAGCAAATAAAATGTCTATGTTCTTGACAATATTCAGGTTAGCATTCTCAAAAAAAAATTGTTTCATTACTGAAAATTATATATATATATGTGTGTGTGTGTGTGTGTGTGTGTATATATAAAAAAAATTCCAGCCATGCCTTTTATTCAAACCAACCTGTTTATTTGTGTAAGCAGCTGAAAGAGAAAGAAAGGAAAAAAAAAAAAAAAGAAGAAAGACTGCGATAAAGCCGTGTATAAGTGAGAAAAAGCATTTAAAGCCTCACATGCAAAATGCTAATAAATGCTTGGATTCAAAATGTTTTATGGCATACATAAAGTCATTAAACTTTATAAAAATCAAAAGGTTGTTTGGTACAAGTTAAAACCTAAAGCTTCAATATAAACAGGGGTTAGGCAAAATAATGTGGACATAATACACACAGCATATATATATATATATATATATATATATATATATATATATAGATAGATATTAGTATAGACTGTAAAAATTGCATGACTGTATCAGAATTGCTGATGTCGGCTGTTAATAGACCGTTGTGGAAAAGAGTTAGTGTGGCTTCTGTATTCGGATCCACACTATGATTACAAAAGTCAAGGGGATAATGATGATGAATTTTTTTTATATATATATATATATATATATATATATATATATAAGACAAAATAATGTGAACACTGGCTTAAACATTTATTTATTAACTAATAAGGTGTTGGACCTCCATTAGCTTCTAATTGTTTTACCTGAAGATAAATAATGACTCAATTAAGTGGAAAAGCAAGGTAAAGGATTAAAGTTACCTTTTAGGTCGGTTTGATGTTTACAAATACCTGGAAATGCCGGAATTGAAAAAATTGCTATTTTTGCAAGCTGTTCACATTATTTTGTGTGTGTGTGTGTGTGTGTGTGTGTGTGTGTGTGTGTGTGTATATATATATATATATATATATATATATAAAGATTCTTCTGCCAATTCATGATGAATTTGGATTACTACTACACACAAAAGACAATGGTTAAAAGACTCAACATAAGAAAAAAAAATTAACTCCTTTAAGTAATATATGGGAATAACTATTCTTTGACTGATGATGGTCACAAGAACCGAAACGTATGTAGAAAAAATATAGAAAATAAAGTATAATATATAAAAAAAATACACATTATAACCAAAAATGTTTGTGACGACTTCTCTCTTTAATATATATATATATATATATATATATATATATATATAAAGATCCATCTTGCTTATATATATATAAATCAAGATAGATCTTCACTTAGAAACAATGTAAAAAAATATACAACTTCAGTCAACAAAAACAAGAAAATTAAATTATCTACCATAAAAAAGTTAGAACTGCTAACCTCATCGTTAAAAATCTGCAAGATCCAAATTACAAAGAACCAATATTATTTAAGAATTAAGTCCTTTATGTTTGTAAACACCAATCTGAAATCTCTTGAATTCCCCCCCACCCCCGATTCCAAAAACAAAAGAGAGAGGGGAAGAAAAACTGGAGAGTGGCAATACAGCTATGCCTTGATAAAGCAAAATGGGGAAATGGATCAAGTTTCAAAGTCATTCTGCTAATTCATCCATGGTAATTCTGTACACACTGACACCATGATCCTGACTCAGTTGTGGGTCAAGTTCAGGTGATATATTAAACATTGGTGGTGGCTGATACTTGGCTGAGTTATCTGTGAAACCAAAGATTCAAATAAAACAAAAGTTAAGATTTGAACTCAACTACAGAAAATACTTAAATGTCAAAGAGTTTAAACCCTGTGTATAAGGGACAACTATCAGATCCAATGTAAGGCTTGAACACATCAAATATTTAATGAAGTGAGTAAATTTTTATACATGACACAATACAGCTCAATAGCTGTGGATGTAACTTATAACATTGGAGGTAGGATTTGTTGATTTATGAAAAGGGATAAGTTCATTATTGTGAGAGAAGAAATATGTCATGTGTGCAGTTTATGAATAAGGACAAAGTAAATAAGGCAATTTTGAACCTTCAAGCTAGCAAAAAGCAGAATGTCAAAAGGACAGGGTTTTTACCTTGACACTGCTATTATTAGGTTGGTGCAAAAATAATGATGTAATAACGTCAAAAAACGACATTATTACGTCATTATTTTTGCACCGACCTAATATTTTAACTATTAGGTTGGTGCAAAAATAATGTCGTTTTCTCACATATGTTACATATGTGAGAAAACGACATTATTTTTGCACCAAGCTAATACCTTCACTCTTTACCAATATTTGGTTCCAAAAATGAAGATTAGAATTTTAATAAAACCCAAATATAGCAAAGTGAATTTGTACATGTTCTTTGTTCTCAAGAAATATCAACAAAAATAATAAAACTCTTTACCTATTAGATTATTTATGTTTATTTATTATATCGTTTATATAATATTGTTGGTAAAACATAAGTTAATTGCAGTATTTACACTGTCACTGGATCTAACCAACGCCTTTATCCACTGTGCCATGTGTCCTCAGTGACAGACCCAAAGAGTTCAATCCCCGGTTAAGGCAGTGGAGAACTTTCAGAGGGAAAATTAGCAGGAGATAACTGATAACTGACATCCATCAAACATGGCACGTGGAACTAGAACAGTCTACCCCAGTGAGCGAAATAAAGGGTTCAGTTCGAAATTCCAACCACCTGAAGAAGGCCGGAGCGTACAACGTCCGAAACGTTGTAATAAATATGGCGACAAAGATGAGGACAATAGTCCGAATAATGTAAATAGTGTACATGATACCTCATCTCAGAAATATAGACAGATAAGTTAATTGCCAATTGATTTCAACTTTACAAAATGCTAAATAAGGATTTCTTTATAGTTGGTTCACATATTTTGTCATTTATTAAAATGTTTAGAAAATTATGAATAAAAAATTTTCATATTTCTTTATAAATTGATAAATGATGACTACTGCATTGCATTAGTTTTAATACAATTGTGTAAGTTTTTAGAATGTTGTAGATACAACATTATTCTTGCAAATAAACAATCTAATGAATAAATAGTGCCATATAGGAGAACTGATATTGCATAACAGTTCAGTACTTTTTCTTTGTTTCTAATGAAGTTTTCCTGTTTCTTAATACTTTGCTTAGCTTTTGAAAAGTATCTTTCGTTATCCCAATGCACCTTTGGATTTCAGCGTTAAACTTTCTGTCCTCTATTAAAACAATTACCAGATATTTAAATTGTAATTGTTTAATTTTGGTATCCCCAATTTGTAATTTGCATCTTGGGCTGTTCCCTTTTGCTAACAACCAAGCATTCAGTCTTATAACAGATGCTTAATCATTCTTCTCACTTATTTTACTACCTTCCATAAGGACGTCTTGTATTTTCCTATGTTGGCTATCAACATTGTGTCATCTGCATATCTTTTGTTAAGATTGTGGCTGTTGATAATAAATCCTGGTAGGAATTCTCTCAGAATTGCTTCACCGTACATGTTGAATACTGTAATTTCCCATGTATAATAAGCAAAATAAAGGTTGGTAATGTGCACAGCTACAAAAAAAAAAAAAAAAAAAAATCTTTAAAAAAAATTGCCGTTTCATTGGTCAATTTCAATTGTGAAATGACTACTCACCACAAACATATGACAATTTGATGCTAACATTCAGCGATTGTGACCCCATAAGGATGTCAAATACAATCATATATACTTACCAATACTTACAAATAAATACTTATCATAAAACTAAATTAGAATAATATTATTCTATGTATAAAACCATTTTTTTTTTAAATAAGAGTAGGAAACACTGGCTGTAAAGAAATTGGAGAGGTACAATTTATATGGTTTTATTACCAAACAAGGGGTGCGTATTATGCGCGAGTAGAAATATTTTCCCACACTTTCAGCACAATTTCAGGGATGTGCATTATGGATGAAGGCATATTATACATGGGGAATTACGACTAAACAAAAGCTCACTAAACATTTCAATGCCTTTGCAAAAACTAACAATTTTATTAGCTCTAGTTTTTTTTTTATTTTTATTTTTATACCTTTCATCACTTCTTATCTAATTACGATTTTGAATTTTTGTTTACACCTTTCATCAGCGCCCCGGGTAAGACGATAAACTACATCCAACACCAAAGCCTGTGACCAGGAGGTTTTGAGGAGCATGGAATCACCTCTTAATTGCTGGTGTTCCCAGGTCCACCCTGACCTGGAGTGGTAGCACCTGTTAGGGTCCCAGCTATAGGCAAATAGTTACTGCCCCCAAACTGGGGGTCAAAACACCATGAAAGTGTAAAAATAGGTTTTAATACTAGCAATACATTTTTGCAAAAGGTTATTACCAGCAATGAATTTTTGAAGATAAAATTATTGTCAGCAATACATTTTTGAAAAAAAAAATATTAGCAGCAATACATTTCTGAAGACAAAAAAAAATATTAGCAGCAATAAAAATCTTGTCAGCATTAAAAAAACCCATTGAGGTTGATATGCTATAAAACAAACCTTTTATAACATTTTTCTTTTTTTCTTTAAACCATTGAAAAGCCAATATAAAAACTGGCAGGAGGTTTTCCTTAATATTAGGTTGGTGCAAAAAATAATGACGTAATAATGTCGTTTTTTGACGTATTTTTTAACGTCAAAAAACAACATTACGTCATTATTTTTTGCACGAACCAAATAGATTCATTTTTTTGTTTGAGAGCTTAACCTTGTCTTTAATCAATCATCTGCAATGCTTTATGTGGAGCAGGGATTTCTGTCTCTTGTTTCTGTCATGTGCACTCCCTCTATTTAAGCACAGTCATGTCCAAATGCATAAAGAGTGAAAGATATTAATAAAGGTAGCAAATAAAGATGGAACTGATCACCTTTGATTACAGGTGAACAGATATAATAAGTTGGTGCAGTTGCCTGAGGAAATTTTAAATCGCTATTTAACATCAATTAAAAGAAATTTGTACATGAAATGAATTCATTAGTGCCACCATAAAATGTGGTATTAACTAAAAAAATATTAAAATAAAAATCCATTGTTAATTAGAGGTCTCAAACGAAGAAGAAAAAAATATCCAGTATTAATTATACATTTTTCTGCATCCGATTCATAAATGTCCACTGTCAAATTTTTACAATATTGTAATTCTATTTTTTAAGACATTTTCTTATGTTTATACGTTCTTTTTTTTTATAAATACAAATATTTAAGTGAATGCTCTGTTTATAATAAACAGTATTAACAACATTTATAAACAGAGCATTATTTATGTCTGAGAAATTTTCATAGAAAATATGCATCCCCCGACCTTGTAAAATAGTAAAACCGACCTTGCTAACCGAACGCTCCTCGGTGGCCTAATCAGTTAAGGCCTGTCAGGCTATATATATTTGTCAAAATAAAAGCAAATTCACTCTAGTTAGCAGCATTTGGTTTTTTCCTTTAACTTTAAAGAAAATACAAAATTAGCACATTTTAAGATGCTTTTTATGGAAATTCGAATTTTGTCCCAAAATTGATTGTGTAGTTTCTATATATATATATATATATATATATATATATATATATATATATATATATATATATATATATACACACACACACACATTATGAAATGGACAATGTCCGACAATTATTTTTTAAGACCTTTTTATGTTTATACATTTTTTTTTTTTTTTTTTTTTTTTTTTTTGTTTGTTTATGGATACAAATATTTAAGTAAATGCTCTGTTTATAATAAACAGTATTAACAACATTTACCGGCCTGAATGTCTGAGAAATTTTCATAGAAAATATGTGTCCTCCGACAGGAATCGAACCTGTATCCTATATGGAACCGTCATATAGCCTGACGTGCCTTAACCGATTGGGCCACAGAGGAGTGTTCGGTTAGCAAGGGCGATTATATTGCTTTTAAACACAATTCTCCATGATTTTCTCTCAGACATTTATATCTGCTCAATGTGTATCCAAATGTAAACAAATGACGTCACACATTATGAAATGGACAAAGTCTGACAATTATTTTTTTAAGACATTTTTTATGTTTATATATGATGGTTCTGTATAGGATACAGGTTCGATTCCTATCAGAGGACGCATATTTTCTATAAAAATTTCTTGGACATTCAGGCCGGTAAATGTTGATGCTTCTGAATTGCATCTATTTTTACAAGTGCTGAAATTTATTTGGATCTTCTTGTTTTTGTCATCACTACAATACAATGAAAGTTTTTTTTGTTTTGTTTTTAATGGAAGTGAGTTTTCAACATTGTCAATGTTTGGTTTTAACTTTTACACTGGATATTTAAACAAAAAAATGTTAAGAGAAATGAATGGATTTAATATTTACAGAAAGTGTGTCCGAGGACATCCAAATTTAATCCAAACAGGAGGTTGGAATTTTATAATTAATTAATATAAGGAAGAAGAAAATTTATCAGTTCATGTAGTGGTCTTTGAATTGGTCACCAGTCTGGAATCTTATGAGTCATTTTTATCCCACATTTCCTGCAGTTTATAATTCTTCATAGAAAAATGATTCATAGGCTGCTATTAAAAGAAAAACAAATGAAACAGGATATGTTTTCATTTGAGAGAGAAAAGCAAAAATTTCAATATGGCATCAGTTCCTTGTAAATATAAGAGCTTACAAGTTTTGAGAAGTCTTTGGAAATAAAAATAAGTTTTAGAAAAAGTAAAAATTCAAGATAAATTATTTTCTATACACATATTTACATAAACGGATTATCAGTTGACATCCTGGCTATTTTAAACAATGAAAATTTTTAATGGAAACCCAATAGACCAAGAACTATTTGGCGCCTAATATTTATAGGACATAAAGTAAGGGATCGATTTTATATTGTTACAAACTAATAAAATGATCACCCCAAGAATTACAATATGTAACAATATCAGCCTGACCAAGTATGAATCCACCTTTTTCTTCCCCAGCTATGGCTTAATTAGTAAGACTTTTATCACTAAATTTATTATCACAAATGAAAAAAAATTCTTCAAATATTTTTCGACTTTAAATAACCTGCAAGGAGTTGACACACTGTAGAAAATGAATGAATTCTCCTAGATTGATGAGGAGTCATGTCTGCTCTACTATTTAACACTTAGTTGGGGAGAAATTCTAACTTTCCCAATTGAAATTGATACTTCATCAAATACATAGCCATATCAATAAGTTCATTTTTAAAAAGAATGTGCATTTTTCTAAATAATTCCATGATGAATATTAATCAAATATACAATTAAAATTTAAGATCAAAATTTATCTAATTACTTTATATTGGCTGTTAGACATACTGATCTGTCACTCTTGATTAAAATTAAAAAAAAATAATTTTAATCCAAGTATGAAATGAATTTTAGACATCTACAAAGAGAATATGAATTCTCATTGACTCTAAAACGAATGTTTTTTTTTTAAAATCATTTTGCCGCAAACAAGGCAATAAAGTCACTAAGATGCAGGGGGTTACAGAGATTGGAAGGATATTTAAAAAAAAAAAAAGAAAATGATTAAGGAGCAAGAACAATGAAAGAACAGAAATTAAGACAGAAAATAATGATTGACATTGCATTTAAATTTTTGAAGATTAAACTTGACTGAAAAGCAAGAAGCCAGAAGAGGGTTCCACAAGCAAGAAACACAAGAAAAGTGACTTAACATAGAATTAAATCTAACCATTTCAAACATAAAATGATAAGATCTTGCCACCAATCTACCACAGTACTTAAATTAATAGAGTCTAGGTACCATAGTGAAGAGTTCATCTGAACAATTACCATGAAAGTATTTATAGAAAAGGCACAGGGAAGCTACATTACAGTGGTGGGAAACTGACTGAAGTTGAGGTGTCAGGTCAGGACCAATAACATTTGCAGATTCTTCTTTGGATTTTATCAAAGATCTTTCAATATATAGCAGGAGCACCAGAACACTACAAGAGTTTTATAGACAACCTGGTGAGCTGTGACCTTAAAGTAATGAATCCTTCAACATCATTTTCTATAATGCAAGGTTTGGCTCTGGGCCCTTCTCAAGAGAAATAATATAAAAGAAAAAAAAAAAAAAAAAAAAAAAAAAAAAAAAAAGGAAGATGACAGTTTCAGGGGATTTACTTTGGGTTCAGATAGCTTTAAGCAGAAGTGGAGAAGAAGGGGAGAAATTCATCTTGTTTGAGAATCTTCAAAATGTCAGGCCACACTTACCTCCTCTCCTCAAATGTAAAGTACCAGTGACCAGAAATTGAAGAGTAGGTATGCTGCAGAGGGAAAAAAACTGACAATACAGAGGTAACTGGATTTTCCCACCCAACCCTAATAAGTAATGGTACCATCCTCAAACACTTCAAATATTATCCCCCTACACCAGACACTCCTCCATATGTTTTAAAAATAAAATAAAATAAAATAAAATGCTTTCAGAGAGCACTGCTTTTCTTCATTATTTACATGCTTGATGATGTTCCTTAATTTTCTTAGACAATTGTCAGGCTGTACCCGTTTTTGTTTTTTGGTTTAAAAAAAAAAAAAAAAAAAAAAAAAAAAAAAAAAAAGAAGAGAGAGGAGAAAATATGCAACCTTCCTACTCAGCTTCGTTTACAGCAGGGGTACATGTAACATTACTGGGTATTTGGGCATATCTGTACATTTTTCATCCTACCCATTTTTATATATATATATATATCAGTTGATGATTGCTTTATGTGAAACTCAGAGTAATGATTTTGACCTAGTCTTTGTGCTGTTTTGTTGGTTAGTGTTGCTGTTCAAGCCTTACAATTGCGTTTAGCAAGAAACAGACTCACCTCTGAGTGTTGACTTCAATGTCCACTCATATATTTACATATGCTCTATCCCTGATATTGAGCACTTTAACCTTTAACCACTTTAATATAGCATACCTTATAATGGATTTTTCATATATATATCTATATATATATCTATATATATATATATATATATATATATATATATATATATATATTCCTAAGGTAATTAATTTATTTAGCAATCCAACAGATTTTTTATCACTTATTTATCTTCATTACTGGTTTGAATATTCAAGAAATCTTATTTTAGAAAAACATGCTAGACAGCACATATTTCTGATTCAATAAATCTATTTATATTAAAACCAGATGTCATTTAAAGCAAAGAGACAAAGCAGAGGATTAAATTTAAATATTTACAAAGAATCATAAATAAAATGTAATAATATAAACATTGTTTTCTCCCCTTAGTACAATGAGCTTGAGAAAGTACTATTCAGGATGTTTCAAAAAGTCTATGTCACATTCTAAGATCTCTTATATAATGAACTACAAATGGTATCATGATTGAACTGGTACCATTTAAAAGCTAAAGGTGTCAAGTTTTTTTCTTGTTAATTTAATTAACCCTCACCATGAATTTGGCACAGAAATGTTAGATAGGTTGGATGAAGACAGAATTGATTAATGGCTTATTTTTAGCGATCAGATGATCTTCCATATAAGTGGTAAAGTATAACATACATATATGGGGAAACAAGAACCCTCATGTAACTTTTGACCATGTGCAAGATTCCCTAAGGTAAATGTGTTCTGTGCCATGTCAAATGTGTGCGGACCATTCTTTGTAGAAGGAACAGTCAGTGGTGAAGTGTACCTTTGAATGATGTAAAAAAATTGCATGAGGTGGTGTCTGCAAATATTTTTTACACTTTCATAATGCTTTTTGCCTCAGTTTCGGGGTTAACTATTTGCCCATAGCTGGGACCCTAACAGGTGCTACCACCCCAGGTCAGGGTGGACCTGGGAAAACCAGCAATTAAGAGGTGGTTCCATGCTCCTCAAAGCCTCCTGATCAGAGGCCTTGAACACCTGTAAAAATCTGCATAAAAACGTAGAAATATTAGCTTTCAGGAAATATCAATTGTCTTTTGATATCCACAATATTTATTAAGATATACAGTGTCGCAATGTGACATGGATTTTTGAAACACCCTGTATTACTGCCATTTTGGGGAAGGCGCATCATTGGTAAACTAGTTTAAAATAAAACTAAAATGTCAAAGAAACATAACAGAATTTCAGACCAGTTTAGCAACTAACGACAACTGATGAATCTAACACTGGCTGCTGCTCCATTTTTCCTCCCAAGTCAAAAAATAGATGCTTGTGCAAATATGAAATGTTTAATTGCTCTGGATTACGATTAGTCATGTCATATGCCACACTGAGACATATACACAGTCCAACTTGAATATATGATACTTTTCTTTTTACCTTATTCTTTCACATTCAGTAACCCTTTGTGTCTTAGTGGCTTTATTGCCTTTCTTGGGATGAAATGATTGAAAAAAAAAAAAAAAATATACAAGAAGAATAGAGTTGATTAAAAACCTCCAATTTCCTTTTTTTCTTTCCAATCCCATTCAGTAAAAGATGCTATCTACTGCCTCTGTTTCATAATAATTGTTACATTTGCATAGTCTTCTTTAGATTACTAGCAGCACTTATTAATAGGTTAAAACTAAAACCTGACAGTTGTACAATTGCTGTGCTTCTACTTTAGAAGATAAATTTCCATTAATTCTTGATATAATTAAAAACGTTATGCAAAACCTGAAATTACAAATGATATAAAAATTAGGCCTATGAAATGCTTACGAAACTGGGTCCACGTACAAAGAAATCTGAAAACTAGCTACCCAACAGCAATACTAAATATTCTAAAAAAAAAAAAAAAAAAAAAAAAATAGGAGGGGGATCAAGTTTAAGTTAAAAAGTTTCTCAAAATAAATGCTTAAAAATATTGAATTAATAAATTATTATTTTATTGAATTTATTTTGTTTTTATCTACAAATTTGACTATTTCAGGATAATTTTCATAAATGCATTAACTATTAAAAGACACAAGGAAAATCAAAATCTCTGTAAAAAAAAGTCCATTGATTTTCTTATAGTTTATTCAAAAACTTTTCAAGTCACAGAAAAAAAAATAAAATCAACACATTACCTAATTTTTTTTTTTTTTACTAAATGTTCACCTAATACAAGACCCAAGAGCCACTTAAGTTAGATTACTGACTGAGATTATTCTCTTATGTCTATAAAAAAGAGTAAGTTGAGATTATAAGAATACATAAAGGCAGATAACTGTTGATCCTAGACATGAAGAGGTAAGGACTGTAATAATAGGGAATATCTCTCATAAAGAAGATATTCTTAGGAAAAAGATTCTTTCTTCTCAAAGGAATATGAAGAGTATGAGGATGATTCAACCTGGTGTACGAGGCATGGCTGTGAAGGTCTGAACTGGTGGAACTAAGGAATGTAGCATGTCTAGAAATAGCAATAGAGTAGCAAGACGTGTGTGACATTTTGTCTGTTGGAAAGTGGTTGTAAGATGAAAAATAATTCATCACCCACAAGGCCGTGTAAATGCTTTCAAATGCTGTCAAGGCTAGAAAGTGAGGATTGAACAGTGGCAGTAATATTCCATTTTTGGTTTGATCCGACACGTGTAAAGACAGATCTTGGTTGCAGAAATAAGGAATGAAAAAACAAAGATGTATCTGGTATTTTTTTTTCTCTTTCATATTTCAGCAGACATTGTATAGAAGGAAAAATGGCTTACTTCCTGGAACAAAAAAATGTGCTCATATGTGTCTTGTGGGCAAAATACTTGAAAGAAAATATGGCTAATCCAAAAGCTACAATTTAAGACACAACTTGATCTCAGAGCTCATTTGCAAGATAAATTTGCGGATTATGCAAATTTCCAAGCATCAGCCCCTTGATAAAATGAGCATAAGTGAGAGAATATGAGACAGGCAGCAAGGGTCGATGAGTCCAATGGTTGTACTTTGTGTGTGCAGTTTCACAGTAGTCTGACTGAAAGGAGAGACAGTATAACTGGTACTCCAGACAGTCGTACCTTTTTTGCTACACATTGAAAATCAAAGATTTTTCTCAAGAAAATATCCAACATATAAAAATGTTAGCTTGCAATAATAAGCCATTTTTTTTTTCAATCTATAATTTAGATTTTTAATATTTATGCATTTAGATTTACACATATTCTGATGATTAAAAAATAAGAGTTAAATTACCTCAAATTTATAAGCAGAGAAATAAATTTTAAATCTCAAAATCAGAACAAAGTACAAACAAAAATGTGCTGTATTCTGACAAAAATTTCATGTACAACATACACACTGCTTTTTGGAGGGGGTGATTAAAAGTCATTTTCTCTCTTCAATTACAGTTTAGAGTAAGTAAAACATTTGAAGCAAATGTCATCAACATTGCGTACTTTGAAGTCTGGCAGGAAGAGATGCTATAGCATAACTGGTTAAGTGATTCACTTACATATTTACTGCCATATTATGCACATATTCACCTTGATGTATGTGCAGCGATTCTAAGGTGCTTTATTTCATGCAACATGAATGGCTATAGCGGCAATGCACTCAATTCAATTTAAAACTGGGGTAGAGAACATTGCTCATTTTGTTTATCCTGTATGTTTTGAATATCCAAAGTTGCAGCTAATGTTTTAACTGATGAATCTAGTTTAATTAAAAGAAGTGGATGATCTCAAAACTGAAGAGGAGACTTGAAGCAACAGAAATGTGGTTCTATAGAAGGATGCTGAGGATACCATGGACAAATCATGTGAGTAATGACAAAGTTTTGGAGAAAATAGAAACAAAAAGGAAACTGATACTTAACACCAAGAAAAGACAGTTGAGGTTTCTAGGGCACATAATGAGGAAGGAGGGCTTGGAGAATCTGATACTCACAAGACTGATACAGAGCAAGAGGGACAGAGGAAACAAACACATGACATATTTTATGAGCTTGAGTAAATAGATGAAGGAAGAGGGCTAGGAAGAAATAGCAGAAGGACAAGGTTTATTAAGAGCTACAAGAGACTGAAAGTTGTGGAGAGCCATGATCACCTACATCCTGAGAGGGCACAGCACATGAAGAAGGTGGCTTATAGGCAAATCACACTAAAAGACCAGTTCTTATATGATCACCAAAGTTAAGCAGTGTTGATCCCTATCAGTAATTATGTGGGGAGCTACTTGTAACCATTGTGATACAAAACTAGTTGGGAATACAGCCCCATACTCCTCAGTGGAGTTTAAAAGAGAAAAGGTGGGAGGGGAAAAAAGAAAACAATTACGCTTATTACAGTTTGGTAAATCAAATAGACTTGAATGAAATATAGGCTAAACTAACCTAAATGTGTAATAGATAAACCCAAGACCAGTTTGGCTGGATTGACTGCTTTGCTAATAGGGAGCACACACATACAAAAGAAAGTTCTCACTTGAGGAACTCTTTCGACTTGTTGCTTTCGAGTCAAATTTGATCTTCAAAAATTTAAATGCTATGTCAGTCGTTATCTTTTATCATCTTAATTCCTGTTATTGATCTTTCTCAATGTTTTTTTTTTTTTCTCCTATTCTTTAACACTCAGTAACACCTTGCATCCTAGTGACTTTGTCTTGCTTGGGGGGTGGATGATAAAAAAAAAAAAAAAAGGTATTAAAAAAAATGGCTAGATCCAAACAAATTTTATGCTAACAGTTTCTTTTCTCTTACTTCTTGCTTGTGGGACTCAATTCTATCTTTGAGCTTTCTAGTCAACTTTTATCTTCAAAACTTTAAATGCAATGTCAATTGTTATCTTCTGTCTTCTTAATTCTAGTTCTTTTATTGTCCTATCTCTTTAATAGTAGTTTTTCTGATATTCTGTAACACTCAGTAACCCTTGCATCCTAGTGGCTTTATTGCGTTTGATCTTCCAAAATTTAAATACAATCTCAATCATTATCTTCTGCCTTAATTCTTGTTTTTTTTTTTTATTGTCCTCTCTCCTTAATAGTTTTTCTTATATTCATTAACACCCAGTAACCCCTTGCATCCTTGTAGCTTTATTACCTTTGATCTTCAAAACTTTAAATGCAATAACAATTGTTAATCTTCTGGGTTTTTTTTTTAATTCCTGTCCTTTTATGCTCAATTAATTTTTTTTTTTTTTTTCATATCCTCTCACTCAGTAATCATTTGCATGTTAGTAACTTTATTGCTTTGCTTGGACATTAAATGATTAAAAAAAGAAGAAAAAAAAAAAAAAGGTATAAGATTTTACATAATTGTAAGATGTGATTTAACCCAATCACCAAAGGAAAGTAACTCCAAGTCTTAAGTAAACGAAGGACGTGTTGGAAGAAAAGGTAACAGTTATTAACATTTAAATATTTTAATATTAGGTTGGTGCAAAAATAATGATGTAATAATGTCGTTTTTTAACGTTAAAAAATACGTCAAAAATACGTCAAAAAAACGACATTATTACGTCATTATTTTTTAACCAACCCAATAGAAGCAATGAAACAGAATGGCACATATGAAATGAAGATAAAATATACAAAATTTAGGTAGAAAAGAGAGAGAAATAAACATGTATTTGCAAATGTAACTTAACTACAAAGATGAATATCTAGGTAACAAAGAATTGGTTTTATGTGGCACCACTTAAGAATATGAGGCTGGACAAGGAAAGACAACTCCAATTCAGTCAAGGGTAATAAAACGCAGATGTTATTCAATTGTGTCTTTTTGGACTTTTGAATAGAAAAGGGCATTTTGTTAAAAAATACAATATTTTCAAAACTGCACACATGTCCTAAAGATGCAATTTATTCAAATTGCCTGCACAAGGTTCCCACATGGAATATGCTGATTGGTTGAACCTCGGCTGATCTGTGAGCCGTTAAGTCAACATCAAAGTGCAAATATTCACTAGAATTTCAAATAACAGATGCTGCAGAGAGTCATGATCACCAACATCCTGAAGGGACATGACATTTAAAAAGAGATCATTTTCCATCATCTTTGGGTAAATGTCTTGAGTATTCTTCAGTAGAAACCAGAAAGGAGAAAAAGAAGAAGGGCCACGTACCAGAGTTTTGACAAATTTTTATGAATACACAATTGGCTAAAACAAATCGCAGCTTTAACAAATATAACAAGCTGCTTGAGTCCATAAAACATTAACACAAAGAAAAATATTTTACTTTACATTAAAAATAATGTTTTATGATTACAAATACAAAAAAGAGCTGCCATTTTTGCAATCACACACATATGTATCGACACGACCACCTCCACAGGATGCAATGGAATGAAGCAGCCCTTAGAAATACGAAAGAAACTAAAGTTTGATCATTTAGTTAGATTTTTTTGAAATGGTTCAGGTCAATAATTATATATATATATATATATATGTTAGACAACTGGAAAAGATCAGTATAAAAATAAGTAGACACAATATGTCTATATTACTCAATGAAATTAAGATACACACACACACACACATATATATATATATATCTGTGTGTGCGCGCAAATATATAGAAAAATAGGAAAGAACCCTTTAGGTAAATAATCCAAAGTTCTTTAGTATTTTTGTTTTTATTTTTAAAAAACAGTGCTCAATACAAAAGTAGAGCCTAAATTCTAATTCTAATTATTTTTTTAAAATATGATTCCTTTGCTACATAAGAGTTCTCATGTTTCAAAAACAAGAGCCAAAACTTCAATATAATTATTAAAAATTATATTGAATTAAAGTATCAAGTTCTGTTTCATCCTCAAGCGAAATTTGATACTTTAATTCAATATAATTTTTAATAATTATATTGAAGTTTTGGCTCTTGTTTTTGAAACATGAGAACTCTTATGTAGCAAAGGAATCATATTTTTTAAAAATAATTGTGATTATAATATATATATATATATATATATATATATATATATATATAAACCATGAAGAGTTTCACAATCAAGCAAGTTTCTATTTGCCTTTAAACTGAAATGTAAACAAAGCAATTTCTAAAAAATTAATGGTTTTTATTTTTTAATACATTGTTATTACTTTAAACATTATTTTTAGCAGATACACATATTTGAGTAGATGCTTTGTTCTATTTTAAACACTTAAGTTTTCTTGAAGGTGCAGGCTGGTAGATGAAATAAACTACTGCTTATAATAAAAAAAAAAATTAAAAAAAAAAAACACTGCACTAATATGTGTCTTAGTTCTAAAAGTACAACTTTGAAGGCTTTAAAAATTGAAAAAAAAAAAAAAAAAAAAAATTTTTTTTTGCTCCCCAAACATGGTAAAAGGCTGAAAATTCACTTATGTCTTCTATTTTAAATCACCCCAAAAATCTATTAAGAAAAAAAAATCTTCAAAAGGACTTTGGATACTGTCATTGTTTTTTTCATAAAAAGACAAATTGGAAAGTGTAGTTTTACTGGCCTATCTCTGTGAGAAGCAAAAGCGAAAACAAAATTAAATGATTTCTGAATAAATAATGCAAAACACTTACAAAAAGATTACACTTACAAAAAGATTACACTTACAAAAAGATTACACTTACAAAAAGATTACACTTACAAAAAGATTACACTTACAAAAAGAAACCAAAGTAGTTTGAGTCCTCTAAGGCCACCAGCTTCCTGGTCGACTTTTACTAATGATCGTCTTTGATAAGGATTGATAAAAAAATCTGGTCACTTAAAACAATTTAAACTACCTTTTTCACAATAAAAAAATTATATATCTAAGATTGAAGGTAGATAGAAATCTTCATCCCTGACTTAAAAAAAAAATGAACCTGATGATTTTAAACAGTAGCAAGCTTTATAATGAAGGCAATTTAACCTGCTTCTATATTTAACCTCTCCTCCTCATCATTGTCATCAATACTGCTTGAGCCATGCACGCTATGGATGAAAACTGGAAAATTAGAATCTATTTTGAAATTAGCCAATTAATCCCAACATGTGATCATTGTTTCATTATTTTTTTCTTTTGTCAATAAGAAAAAAATAAAGAAATATGTATATATAACCAAAATGAAATACCAAAAAGATCTTTTTTTTTCCCCCAATTATTTCTGGAGAGTGTCATTAGTCAGATGTACTTACATTGAAAATAAAAGCCAGGGTCAGTACACGAGTAGCCTAATTAGAAAATAAACACATGGCTAACAGAAAATATGTTTACAACCTTTGTAAATTAAGCTTAATTTTACGACTATCATTTATATTATTTGACTAATGACAGTAATTATTAGATAGCTAAAGTATATTCCTTTGTTGCCTAACCACTGTTTTTGCATGTCTAACATACAATTGACAAAAGAGACAATAAAAGTAAATTGTACATAATAGCCCTGTCATGTCAGTAACACTTGCTGACCACAAACAATCTATTTTTCTTTATTTTTAATGCAAACTACCAAAAGTTTTAAGTTTAAAAATTGCAATAGTCACAGGGTCTGTTTTTTTTTAACCTCTTACTGCTGGAAATGTTTAGTATGGTCAATTTTGTTTAGTAGCATATCAACCTCTAGGAGTTATTTAAAGCCAAAATCTAAATATTTTGTATGCAATTTATTTATTTATTTTTTTTTTTTTGAGATAATAATGGTTTTAGTGATACATGCCTTACTAATTAACCCATAGCTGGGGGTAGAAGAGATGGATTCATGCCTTTCCCAAGGATATTTGCACATAAGTGAATATAACAAACTCAGCTCTCTGATTAACAATTCTGAACAATAAAAAACGCACATGCACATGAGTGTTTATTTTTTTTTTGCACGCACACACACATCACACCTTGCCTACATCACAACAATCTTTGCACAAGTCACTATACTCACCAATTCTACAAAACTTGTCTTTTGTCTCTACCTACCCTGACAATGATGCAAAAAAATTCAAAAACTTGGATCATATTTTTTTTTCAAAATTAACTTTAGACAATTTCTGACAGAATTTCCTCCTTATCTGAGAATGATTGTTCATAATTTGGAAAAGTCGATCAATAAAATTAATTGACACAAAATGTCTGTTGTCTTTATTAACATTTGTCTTAGAAAAAAAAATATACATATGCAGAGACATACACAGAGAAAAAGTAAAAATTTAAAAATGCTCAAATTATCAGTAAAATTTAACTCTTTTGAGTCCCCTGAGACATACGAGTCCAACAGATGTTTTCTACATGTCCTGCAGGATATAATTGTCCCCAAAACACATTGATATGTGATAAAGCGGACAGTGTCCCATTGCTATATTTATAATAATACATTCAATAATATTATTTTTATAAGTCATTTAAATATGTCTACTGAAATGAACAATAATATTTTTGCCGTAGACATCAATTACGTGAATGTGGACTTGAAAGGGTTAAGTCTATAGCTGGATGATTTCCATTTTCTGCAGAGTACTTTAAGATTTTTAGCACTACCAGGCAATTTTTGCAGGCAACAAAGAATTCTTTAAATCATTAAAAGTAAAATATCCTGTGAATGCCAGTTGCTGTAAGCTTGGATGTACTGGTGGTGTAATAGACAAAGGGAAATCTGAGAACTGAGTTTGAATTTCAATCAGTTTCATTAGATTCACTTACATGCCAATATCCTTGGGCAATCATGAATCATAAAGAGATATGATCACTGAAGCATTTCACATCTGCCACTACCAACACATATTCAGTCAGCATGGTAAAGTAATGACTCACTCCTCCCCAGGAAACTGTAAAAAGGCTATGTCCAACAAATGACCTTCACATTCAGTAAAACATCTAAAAGAAAGGTAATACCAGATGTACAGTTGTTAAATGGTGGGCACATTGAAATAATTTTGCAGTTGCCTTGCTTAGATTTTCTTCAAGAGTAATTATTTAAATAATTAGCTCATCTGAGAGATTACTCTTCTTTTTAAATCATTAAAGGTAAAAATATTCAAAAAAGTATAACATGAAAACAAACAAACAAAAAAAGGCCATGTATTATGCACTTGTTCTCACTGCTGTAGTGCTCTTAGACTCACTCTTATAGCAAATTGAGATATGTTTCCTTATTGAAATATCCTGTCATAATAGCATCATTATTCTTCTCTGTCATCTACAATCTTCAAAAATTTAAATGCAACACCAATCATTATCCTCTCTCTTCCTGAAATCTGTTCTTTTATTGTTCTTTCTCCTCACTAAAGTCGTCTCATTCTCTTTCACTCCCAGTAACACCTTGGGACTTAGTGGCATTATCGCCATTTTCTGTCTTCTTGAAACCTGTTCTTTTATTGTCCTTTCTCCTCACTAATGTCTTCTCATTCTCTTTCACTCCCCATACTCCCTTACATCTTAGTGGCATTATTACCATCTGTCTTCCTGAAATCTGTTCTTTTATTGTCCTTTCTCCTCACTAATGTCTTCTTATTCAGTAACCCCTTGTTTCTTAGTGGCATTATTATCTTGCTTGTGATAAAAGGATTTAAAAAAAAAAAAGATGAATGGGATCAGAGCAGTTTGTGTCATTGATAAATACAAAATTGCAGTTTTATTTTACGGAAAAGATATTGTCACGCTGTTTTATATTAAGAGATAATCTAACAGTGTTTTGCAATAGAAATGTTGGTTGCATTCACTTATGCACAAATATACTTGGGAAAGCTATGAATCAATCTCTCCCCACCACCAATTATAAATTAAATAGTATGATTTGTATCTGGAAGAATCCTTGTCAAATAATTGTAAATACAATATTTTCACATTAAAAAAAAAAAATTATTCTTATAATTTAAAATATGTTTCAGCTTTAAAATAACTGTAAAAAAATAAAAAAATTATAGTTATCTTGGTATATTTGCTTATTAGAACATCCTGTTACCATAACATTATTATTACAAGATGGGGAGTGCAGTAGAACAGATTGTGTAGCTGAAGAATAAAGCTGCATTGTTTTTATAAAATTGACATTATATACACTATTTACATTATTCAGACTGTTGTCCTCATCTTTGTTGCCATATTCACAATGTTTTGCCCATTGTATGCACCAGGCTTCTTCAAGTGATTAGAATTTCGAACTGAACCCTTTATTTTGTGCACCAGGGTATATTGTTCTAGTTCTCTCCATTGTGAATTGTATCAATGATCTTATTGTGTTCAGATGGTCCAGTAGTAGCTGGACCTTTTCCTGGCGTGGCAAGAATATGAAGGTATCATTTATGTATCTCAGCCATAGGGTAGGGCTTTAGTGGTGTGGATTATAGTGCCATTTCTTCAAAATATTCCATGTTTGCCATTGTTGGTGATAATGGCAAGCCCATTGCTAAGCCTTTATCCTGTTGATACATGTCAGAACAATCTACCTCAGTGGATGAAATAAAGAGTTCAGTTCAAAATTTCAACCACCTGAAAAAGACCAGAGTGCACAACAGCCGAAATGCTGTGAATCTGGCAACAAAGATGGGGACAACACTCCAAATAATGTAATTAGTGTATATAATTACAACACTTCATCTCAGAAATATAGATAGATATAGAATTGATACCATTATGGGATTTTATATGAAGAAATAATCCAGCAGTGTTTTGCAATAGAAATGTATAAAAAAATGAAGAAAGTCAGTTATCAGGAATGAATGCAAGCAGGCTTATATTTAGGTTTTATACAGGGTGAAAACTTGTTAAAAAAAAAAAAAAAAAAAAAAAAAAAAAAAAAAAAGAAAAATTCTTAAAGTAGCTGTGAACAGTGATTTTAGTTTATTTCCGTTTCTGAAATTGTAAGTTCTGTCCTTCTAGAACATTGATATCCTGTTGTCCCACAAACAGTAGCAGAAATACTGAACCAAATGTCTCACCTAAATATGTTTGGCTATTTTCTTCCCACATTTGCTGATGCATCAGCACAACATTGGCTATAGATATGTAGTTGTCCATTTCATTCATATCTTGCTTATTACTCATGCTATCAGCGTACGGACAATTTTAAATCCAATGAAATTTGCAGTCACATGTGAAGCATTTGGTGGTATTGCCTTCAGGTTCAAATGAGCCTGAATTTTTGTCAGAAGATAATGGAATTTTGTTCTTACATTCTCTTCTGCCTCTGTTACCTTGCCAACTGGAAAACCAAGAAGGACACCAGTTTGACAAGTGACCATAATATACTTCATTAGTATCTTCATGACTGTTTTTATTGTAGACACAATCCACATCTCTGTTTATTACAACTGGTGAAGTATTTGTTAACGAAGCATTGGAAAACTGTCTGCACATCATTTTTTGAAGTTTGGACATTGTAGACAGGGCGTTAATTTGCCGATGGTTACTTTTACTTGTCGCTCATTCTCAGGTGTCAGATTTGCACTTTTTAATGCTCTGTAGGCAAGTATTGTGCGGTCCTTTAGCTTTGCGACATGACAATTGAATTTAATAAGGTAGTCATCTACTGATATGCCATTCTGTCATTGATATTGTTTGAACGACTTGTATGTCATAAAAGCTGACTGGTTAACATCCTTTAAAAAAAGAAGCATATCCAAATTGCAACAAAAATCTAAATCTATAATTTAACTGTAGTTGTCTTTATTTGCATATTCCTAAGATTTTAAAGCATTTAAACTTTATCAATTTAGAAGTAAATAATTTACCAACTGGAAAACCAAGAAGGACACGAATTTGACAAGTGACCATAATATACTTCATTAATAAAAAATTTATAAAAAATTTATAAAAATTTTAAGCATTTTATTTCTTTTCAAGTTTCATTATATATCTTTTTAAAAATGATTTTATAAATTTCTATTCTTACACTGGAAGACCTATTAGTAGTCTGAAACCAAAATAATAATAAAAAGAAAAATTAAAAGTTAAGCAATAAAAATGCTTTAAAATATAGATAAATTACAGGTAATTAGCAATATAGATAAAGTTAGATTATGAAAAAAAAAAAAAAAAAAAAAAAAAAATAGAATACTCTCATGATACATCAAAACAAACGTTTTACCACCAAATGAAACAAAAATCAAAACTTTCTCCCACTTTGTTTTTTGACCACTGAAAGAAGCAGATGTCCTGGACAGTCTGGGCTAAAATATGCTGTCACCAACAGATAAACAAAATTTCTTTATTTCTGTATACATACATATCCTTTAAAATGTAAAATCATTTGTTTTATGCTTATTTCATAGTCTATGATTTTGTTTGTAATATTGTCATCCCATTGTAGCTCATGATGCCCTTTTTAATCCTTTAAAAAAAAAAAAAAAGTGTGTGTGTGTAAAATTTCAGATAGAATATATCTGTAAAAAGACAATATGAATAAAGACAGAAGGAAAAACTTGCATTAGCCGATGCTTTTATAAAGACAAATGTAAGGATTTTATTGTCATCCCCTTGTGGCTCATGATGCCCTTTTTAATCCTTAAAAAAAAAAAAAATAAAAATAAAAAAAATAAAGGATATATGTATGGATGTGTGTAAAATGTCAGACAGAATATATCTGCAAAAGGACAATAAAGACAGAAGGAAAACTTATCTTAGCTGATGCTTTTATAAAGGCAAATGTAAGGATTTTATTTTGTAAAAAGTATTTATACAAGAGAAAATATGTTAGTTTTTCAAAATTTGTAAATTTAAGAATGCTCATAAATATGACATCTGCCATATTTTGTTAAAATATTTTGACTAACTAAAAAATGTTGAAAAACCAATAACATTTTTGCTCTTGTATATAGATAATGGTTACAAAATAAAATCCTTACATTTGCCAAGATGAAGTCCCTGAATATGAAATGTGTTGAATAAGTTTTTCTTTTGTATATAATAAATAAATAACATTCAGACAAGGCCAGCATGTCATCAGAACACAACTAAACCTGAAAACGGAAAACTAATTCCTACCTTTCTTTGATTAATTCAAAATTGTGTCACCTCAAAATATAGATGACACACAGAGAATCACTTTCTCCTTTAGTGACATATGTGCAAGCTCATCTGAATTGATGATTAAGGTAAAGTAAAATGATATCCTCCTGCCCCACACCCACAGGAAAAATAAGATGGGAGCTAATTATGGATTTACCAAAAAAAAAAAAATAAATAAATAAATTCTGGCAAGATAAATTGAAATAGAAGCAATTGTGACAACCAATGAACCAATGTAAGGTAGTTGCAGGTAAGAATCTATAAGTGTTCATCTTAATATACAAGTTAGTCAAATGCTATATAAGCAACCGTGAAAAGCACTGGTTTAGCCACAGCATATTGTTGAATATTAGCTAGTTTGCCAGAGGTTTAGCACACAAGTAGGCAAATGTAGCCAAAGCCAAAACTGACTTGAGTCATTTATGGAGAAATATATAGCTGAACAAAGACCCCTCATGCAAATGTATTGGGAAGGTCCATTCTAGCAAAATGGACCAACCCAACTGGTGTATTAGGCGCTCTCCTATAAAATAAGGTAAAATCAGCTTTTACAAGGAAATAGAAGGAGGCAGCCATGTTGGCAGGTAAGTCACTTGACTTCTACACATATGATAGCAGTAAATAAAACAACTTACCTTATGGATATTTTTTTACTAAAATTAGTAGATATTACTATCATCTATCTCTACATATTTTTTTTTTTTTTGTCAAGATCCCTCAAAAAAATTAATTGCTAATGATATCAATTATTTCATAAGTACAATTAAAACTTGATTTTTCTTTTAAAACTATCTTACACTTTTACTATTCATCTGGGCATTGAATATTGCTAAAATCTGGTCTGGTGCATCTTGAAAATGCGATGAATCTTGAAAAAATCCAAAAAAGAATCTGGAATATTACTGCATGATATCTAGGCTTCAGTCACCTTTCCACCACTGTAGTATAGCTCCCCTGTGCCTTTTCCATAAATATTTTCAGGGTATGGTAACTGTTCTGATAAGATTTCCTCTTTGGTACCTAGACATTACAAATTTAAATGTGCTACTAGATTGGCAGCTAGGTCTCACTATCTAGTTTGAAGCCATAAGTTCTATATTAGACATGTCAATCATTATTTTCTCTTTTTAATTCCTGTTCTTTTATTGTCCCCTCTCAAAGATTTTTTTCATACACCCTTACCTCTTAGTGACTTTCTATCCTTGCTGGTGGGGTGGGGATAATTAAAAAAGATAACCTAATTTTATATAATTTAATACAAAGAGATAAAATAACTTTAAGAGAATATAAACAAAAATGAGAACTACTTGTACAAATGATCAACTTCAATAAATGGCTCACCACAACATCCTATCCTTTGTATCTCTAAGCAATTTTTGTCCAAATTATACATCACTGTCCCACATACATTTACACAAGTAGATCAAGTGGTTTATTTGCTGCTTCCCTCTATCTCTTTTGCTTTCAGTGTGCCCTGTGAGTGTCAAATTTTCAAAGTTTTCTTTCTTTAGTGCGTTTCCCAGAAATATCAAGTATCACTTACTGATTATAATTTTTGTCCCTATTTTTATTAAAACTTTGTGCTCAAAAACTAAAAATTGAACAGGCATTAAAATAAAGTTTCAATCTTTTTTGCTAGCACAAATGTAACAAAATTGTTTCTTTTTTTTTTTCTGCCATACATTGCTTTTTTATCACAAGTGCACAGTAGTACTTTTCATGGTTAAATACCAGAATTTGACATATTTATTGGGTTGAATGTTAAATTTTAGCACCTTTTAGTGTCTGGGCAGGCCCAAACATGGTTTTGTGTCACCCAAGCACTAGAGAAAAATCCTGAATCAATTTTAGAATGATGATTAGAAATTAATCCAGTTCTTCGACCCTGCACATACATAATTGAATTTGTAAAACTAAAAAAAAGGTGAGGGCATCTTGATGAGAATCAAGTAACGTCTTATTTAAACAGGGTCTCTTTTTTTTTTTAGGTCCTTGTCAGTTACTTAGATTCCAATGATCCCACTGACACTGGTATCACTTGAAAAGCCAAGGGAGTGTGGCAAGAAAGAGAGAACCATTCAGTTTAGAGCGGGGGAGGGGATTGGAATATGAAGCATATCCTGTTTGCAATGGAACTGGCATCCTGTGGGTAGGTGGCTCCAACTCATATATATATATATATATATGAGAGAGAGAAAGAGCCTGGCATCCTCACAAGACCAGTAATTGGTAATTACCAGGTTATATTCCAGAAAGCTAAAAGGAGGCACATTTCACTAATAGCAGGACAGTTGTGTGTGTGTGTGTGATATATATATATATATATATATATATATATATATATATATATATATATATATATATATGTGTGTGTGTGTGTATTAGAAAAACATTACTAGACGAGCATGGCTTTAAAAAAATAAAAAATTTCTAAAATGTCTACTTGTTAATTTCTGGAGTGTGCATATTATATAACACTTTAGAACATACAAAATATAAGATTACAGACACACTTCAGAAACTGAAAAACTTTAGATATTTTTCAATGCATGAAATATGAGTTCATAGCCTGTCAACATACAGATTGATGAATTAAAAGTTCAATATGATGTCCCCAAAAGCACATTTTTTTTTTTTGGAGGTGTTAAGTGATTCCAGCCATTGAGTTGTGAGAGTTAGATCAGAGGGGAAATCAGCTGCCAGATATTTGGAAATGCAACCATTATATATATATATATATATATATATATATTCCATTTTTGTTCAAGTATTTTCAATCATTTTCATGATGAACTAAATGTTGTCAGTATCATAGACAAGAGTTGTTAGCTAAACCCTAGCATTTTGGGGGCAAATGTTATATTTCGAATTTAAATGTGCATCTTCATGACATCATGGTTTGGTTCGGTTTTTGTTGTTTTACGGCATATCAATCGCAGTGGGTTATTTAATGCCAACAAGATTTTATTACTAGTAATATTTTTTTCCAAAAATGTATTGTTGCTAATATTTCTTTTTTCAAAAATATATTGCTGGTAATATTTTTTCCTTCAAAAATTCATTGCTGGTAATAATATATTTCATTAAAAATACATTGCTGGTAATATTTTTACAAAAATGTATTGCTGGTATTAAAACCTATTTTTAACACTTTCATAATGTTTTGATCTCAGTTTGGGGGTTAACTATTTACCCATAGCTGGGACCCTAATAAGTGCTACCATCCTGGATCAGGGTGGACCTGGGAACACCAGCAATTAAGAGGTGGTTCCACACTCCTCAAAACCTCCTGATCAGAGGCCTTGCTGTTGGACGTAGTTTATCATCTTATCCAGGACAAGCAGACGTCGTTTATCATTTTATCCAGGACGGGTGACATCATGCAGATTGACAACACAAGACGTATATATTGAACATTTTATAATTGTAGTGATAGACATACAGAAATAGACATTTTGTTATTTTTAGCGGATATCTATATTCGAGTAGATGCTAATTAAAGAAAATGTGTCCTCCAGCAGGATTCAAATCTGTATCCTTCTCTGTAGGATGAACCAGAATCTGAACTGGCATGCTTTTACTGATCGGCTACAAAGAGCCTCACACTAAAGCAAGGTTATATTTTGGCTTTAAAGCACACTGATTCATTCCAATTTCCCTAAAACATCTGTTCAGAGACCTCATAGGTTGAATTCAATACAAGTGATTTGAATGAATTCTTACAGCATAAAACTATATTTTTTTTTTATACATCAAGAACAATTTTGAGGAGGAAAAGTATAACAAATTGAAAAAAATATTTCATATGACTCATTTTATACTTTAGGACTTTATTATTAATTATTATTAATATGACAATTAAAGGAAAATTGTCTATATATATATATTAAACAATACACAGACTTGTTGCTATTAAGGGTGTTCAATTTTTCTTTAGCTATTTCAATAGGCTACATTTATAATTCCAAGTGTTGATCCTATCTAAGCTTTCAGCTTACATAAGCCATTATCAATTACAATTACAATACATTAAACAATACACAGACTTGTTGCTCTTAATTCAATTTTTCTTTGGCTATTTCAATTTGCCTTTTCACAAGGATACATTTATAATTCCAAGTATTGAATCATAAATGTAGGCTTGTGAAAAGGCAAATTGAAATAGCCAAAGAATATATATATATATATATATATATATATGGGAAAATGATATGAACAATTTTAGGGGGAAAAATATGACAAATTGAAAAAATATTTTGTATCTTTTACAACGTTATCAGACTAAATTGATATTTAAATTGATGCAACTACACATGTGCATGGAAAAGAGGGGACACTGAGAATTTTCAATTTAATTTTATATGTTTTGGGTGTATAATCTAGCCAATTAGATTCTTTTTCTTTATGTTTCTATCATTTTTGTTTTTAAATATCCCACATTATCTGCTAATCAAAAAAATACATAAATAAATCAAAAAATCATTTAAATTGAAAATGCTCAGTGTCTCGTTTCCTTCATTCGTATGTGTAGCCATATCAAACATAAACATCAATCTAGCCTGCTGAAGTCCTAAAGGACAAAACATCTCACACAAAAAATTTGGTTTTTGTTATTTTATGGCATATCAACCTCAATGGGTTATTTAATTTTCCAATTTGTCATACTATTTGCCCCAAGATATGTGATGAGACAAAGTGACAAAGCTTTTAAACAACTTTGCCAGTCTGTCTGTCTCAACTTCTTCAGGTCAAAATGAAAGACAAAACTGAGGAAAATGCATTGGGATTTTTGAGGATAAGAGGGGCAATGAATTAAATTACCTTATCAGACCCAACAACCAGAGATCCTCAAAAATCCCAACATATTTTCTTTACCGTTTTGTCATTCATTCTTACTTGAAAAAGCTGAAGGCAACACACATCACATTGGCAAAATGCGTTGTTTAAACACTTTTCCACTTTGTCTCCTCATATATATATATATATATATATGTGTGTGTGTGTGTGTGTGTTCGTTCATTTGTGTGTGCATAGGTGTATTTAGGTAGCAAGAATCCATTCAAACAAGTTTCAATGACACCAACAAGGTCTGTCTATTCAACTTTTTATATATCAAACTGGTGTTTTACAACAGGTTTAAAATTGTCAATAAACTGTTCAAAGTGTTGTGAATGATCAAGATGTCAAGCAAGGTGTATTTGACTAAATTCCAACATTTTTTAAATTGCTGGAATTAGAATTAAGGCAGTTAACAAACTGATCATTCACAATTCTTGGCAAGAATAGTGACAGTCAAAAATAATGAAATGTAACATAATAAAACAAATTTTAAAAAATAAAAAGGAACTTTGAAAAGTTTAACAATTTTAAACCCAATGTAAAACACCAGTCAGAGATTGGAAAGACAATACAAAGAGCTGAAAAAACACCTTTTCATGTGTGCATGCATGTGTGTGTGTGTGTGTGTGTGTGTGTATTTATTTAAAAATATGTATGTTATAACATCACTACAAAAAAATAACCATTTTGTTTCAACACTTCTGTTGTCTTAAGTGATAGTGTTGATTGCAAAATAGTATATATATATATATATATATATATATATAATATACGTGTGTATGTGTACGCATGCACACACAAAATTTATAAAAGCTTAAGAGCAACCTCAGTAACTCTACCTTGAGTGGCTATCGCACCTAATAGTAGATGAATAATAGTTAAAACAAAAATAAAAAAAAAATAAATAAATAAATAAATAAAAAAAACAAAAAAAAATAAAAATAAAAAAAAAAATAAAAAAAAAAATTAAAAAAAACAAAACAAAACAGAAAATTACATTTTCCAGGAAGAAAAAAAAGAAATTACATTTTCCAGGAATAATAATAATAAAGGACATTTTGCAATTATAATAAGGCACATTTTTTTTGTTCCATTAAGATTTAAATCCTTCTCTCCAGCTCCCAACCTTAAAAACCTCTGAAAATTTCCTGTTTTATTTCAACCAATGTATTCAAATTGCTAACTTCAACATATCCTCCTTGTTACTGTTCTCAAAATTTTTCTTGGCCTTGAAAGAAAAAAGTGGGGGGGAGTTCACCGTCAAGTAGCTCTACAATATAAGACGAGGTCAAACTTAAGTATTATATGTGCCTACAGATTTTTTTCTTTTTTGTTTTTTTGTTTTTTTTTAAACTAGTGTGAGATGAAGAGAAAATGTCTGGAAAACTGTTGACATGAAACAATCAGATTATGTTTTATGATACATTAAATTGAATAGAATCAGGATAAAGGAGTTTGGATGTTTTTTTACTTTAAAAACAACACACTAACTCACACAAACAAAATAACACACAAAGAGGGGGGGGAAAAAAAATCACAAACATACAGAAATCCCCCAAAACAGGAATATTTTCTTGAATCCAGTTTTTATTCGGAGGCACATAAATACAAAGGGGCCATCTTAAATGGGGGAGAGGATTTTTCTCAATATGCAATAAGTGAAGCTGTCTTAATAAAGGTGGGTTCAAAAAGGCATTTAAAAAGGTCAAAATGTGTGAAATTAATAAAAGGAATTTTTTTTAAAATGAAGCACACAAACAAAACAAGGAATTATTTTTATTCTTCTAAGTCCAGCATATGGGGGGGGGGGGGCTTAATAAATTTAAGGTTGGAAAGTAATGGAAAGGGTCAAAATGTGCAGAATTGAACAAACAGTGGTTTTAATAAGCTTGGAGAGAGAGCAGAAAGTTTCCACAAAAAGATAAATAAATAAATAAATAAAAATCTCCACCCAAATATTACAAACCCAGGAGAAAATTTTACTTTTCTTGGGTTTTTCCTGTACCAGTTTTAACAGCAAAATTGTCCATCCAACAAAAATGTTTAATATCTACAAAAACACTAAACTTTTTTCCCCACATTTTTAGATAAAACATTTAGCCATTTTGACACCATTTGTCATAAGAATCACTGAAAAATCCTTTGAGATATTCAGCTAGAAAGAGGATAGGTTAAAATCATTTTGTGTCAGCCCACTGTCTTCCCAAATGAGCAATGGTGAGAGGAAAAAATCATTCAGGACTTCAGTAATGGTAACAACATCATACTCTGGCTTCCATCTTCAAATTCCATTCAAGAACCATCAAGAGAACGGTGAATAAGTTTAAAAAAGAGGGAAGAGTAGAGAGGAAAACCGGATCAGGAGATGAAAACAGCAAGACGGATCATCATTTCAACTTAAAGCTAGGAGATCAATTAGAAAAGATCCAACTCAATCCATAAGGCATTTGGCACATGAGAGAGGAGTTTCAGCTATGACAGTCTAAAGATCAGTGAAAAAAAGAATTGAAAATGAAACTGCACGTGAAACCTGTGAGGCACCTTGTTACTCCAAGACAGAAAGTTACTTTAGAGAGGGCAAAGATCATCTTGCATAAGTCGGAAAATAATCCTGGAATATATATATATATATATATAAAAACTTTATTTCAATCCTTCATGAGCTTCCAATTCCTAGCTGTGATTAACTAATGATGAACATGTCATTTTTATTTATGATTGATTTCCTCCCGATTCTTCTGTTAATCTTGGAGACTAATTATACATTCTTATTGCTCAAAGTAGAGTCCAAAAATGTTATAAAAACCTCAGAGAATTCCAGTAAGATATTTTTTAATCATTTACAAGTTACAACCGTTAAAAGCTTAATCTAACAAGATTGTTGTTATGCCTGGGATTTGTTTGTCATTTAGAAGAATTTTATTATTTCAAAAAAAAAAAAAAAAAAAACAACACACACAAAAGGAGATTAGTGACATCACTTCATACAGTGATGAAAATTTTTCCACTTTCAGGGGTCAAATAGAGAAGTTCCCTCATATGGACTTCTGCCGAAAGCAACCAGCTGCCATGTGAGGCAGCTTACAGACCAATTGCACTATTTCCCTTTCAGAATATATCTTCCCTATATATATATATATATATATATAAAAATAAACTGTCTTCAGATTGCAATCCTTGATTTGGCAAAAACCCAGGACTCACTGTTTCCAGAATATGTTCTCAATATCGACATAGCAGATAAATCCAGCCCACTCAAATCTGGAATCCTAAATATAGCTACTTCAAAAGTGAGACCATTTTCTTTTCACACTTCTTGTTGTGTACATGTGTTATATTTTCTCTGAAAGAGCAAATGTATATATAATTTTGTGCATGACTTAGCATTATGAATTTTATATAAACCCATGACTTAACATTATAAATCTTATATAAATACAGAAGAATCTCCACATTATATATAAAAACCTATATTTTTATTCTCTTGTCACAATGCTTATTGTGTACATGTTTGTTATATTTGGAACATATCTATATATATATATATAATTTTGTGCATGACAAATCTTTCTGAGAACAAAGCATGTTTATTTTTCCTTTAAGTTATTCTATTCTGTCTGTAAAATAAAGTGTTATTATATCAGGGTTATAATAATGCCCATAATGGGGGAAATACTATTGGGAGAATAAACCTTTCTTCCATAATGTACCCATTATCTGGGTCAACCCGACAATATATTATTTGGTGACTCACACCAACATGATGCTATATTATTTATAGTACAACACATGTCGTTCTTTAGGACTTCATTGGACTAAGTTTACGCTGATGAGAGTACACATCCACTCGAGCAAAAGGTAACATCCAAGTAATTTCAAACTGAATTCTTTATTTTATCTATAAGTTAGACCATTCTCATCACACTATCATCCACACCTTGGAATATATCTACTCCTTATTTAGTAATGCTCAGTCATTGTTAGTCTGTTTCCACAGAATCCACGCCTATACTACCTGGCTCAGGGACTGAACTCACAATTACTATGCCACCAAAATTCAAAAATCAATACTTTAATCTACTAGGTCATTGTCCAATGATTATGTATATGTAATAATATTTGTATTAAGCAATGTTAGTAAAAGTTTCAATTTATACTTATCTAGGCAATAGATCATGTGGGTTTCAGTTTATAATATCCATCCTTATTTTTAAAAAAATATTGTTTAGGGAATGGACTTTTTAAGGTTTTAGGGTGTTAAGTTTTAAGGGCAACATTTTTTTTTTTAATTTAAAAATAATTGTGTTTGTATCATTCAGCAAGATATTTTGTTTTTCTTACAAGTGATGGTAATCTTTATTCATCTGAAAATTAACTAATATTAATTGGAAGAATAAAATATCTGAAATATATTGAGGAAACTTCAAGTAAAAAATCTCACACCATGAAAAAAAAAAAACTTAAGCTGAAATTTTCATTGAACATCTATCATCTTAAATATATATAACCCCTTGTGGCATAGTGGCTTTATTGCCTTGCTTGGTGTAAAATGATTAAACAATTTTATCAACGCTGCTTGATTGACATTATTAAAAATTGTGAAAATATTGATTTGCATAAAATCTGATACAATAATATTAATGTAATATTTTTCAAACTGACACAAACTGTTGCCTCCATGAATATCTGACTCAAACTGCCCCCCTTGTGAAGCTCTGACACAAATTGTCCTCTCTGTAGTCCTGATACAAACTGCCAAGCATGAAGCTCCAACATAAACTGGTCCCCCTAAAGTTCTGACACAAACTAGTCCCCTGTGAAACTGACACAAATTGCCTTCCCTCCATGAATATCCTACACAAATTGGTCACCCCACTCTGAATACCCGACACAAACTACCCTCTCATGAAGCTCTAACACCCACAAAGTTCCAATACAGACTGCCCCATCCCTGTTAAACTCCAATAGACTGTCCTTCCTGTGAATCTCCAACAGTGACTGCCACCCTTGTGAAACTGGCACAAACTGGTCCCCCCTACTGTGAATATCTGACACAAACTTCCCCCCCATGAAGCTCTAATACAGACTGTCTCCTCCCCATGAAGCACTGACACAGACTGTACCTCTCCTCATCCACCCCCTGGTGAAGCTGTGTCACAAATTTTTTAAATTCTATTTCATCCATTTCTGTTGTACTTTATCACAACTCTGTTTGCTATTTTGATTTAAATGATCTCTGCTTGAATCGAAACAACAATATCTGTGCATAAATATTTGTGGATGTGAAACTTTATAAAATCAAGTATATTCAACAATAAGAGGAAAAGAAAGTCTTATCTCATATACAATGGATTAAGACATATATTTTCAGATGGCTCATTTGTGACATAAGCAAGTTAATGAGATGGCAATTAGCAAGTATAAAATAATGGTCGCATGTGTTCAATGAATCAAAACTTAAATATTAGTCGATCATTCTAACTGACCACCAGATATTATCAATAAATCAAATATTTAGAAGAAAAACTTGTTTAACAGTATATGCTAATTTCATCATTAATATTAAATGCAAGAATTTTGTGCAAATATATATATATATATATATATATATATTTTCCTATATTAAAATCCTAAATACATTTAGGTTGCATAGGACTTATTAAAAAATAGAAGACATAAATTAAAAAGAATTGTATAATTTGCTATTTGACAAGTTGATATTGACATTTAAAAATGATTACAATATTCTAATTTATGATAAGCGTAATGCTCCATGGGCTAATTTATGCCTGTCATAACAAGTAGTGTCCTAATTTACAAAGTTGTAATGTGTAGTGCCCTAGCTTACGACGGGCCTAACGCACACTGACCTAGCTTACGACGGGCCTAACGCACACTGACCTAGCTTATGATAGGCACAATGTAGCAGAGTTTACAACAGGCATAATGAGTAGTAATCTAATTTATAACTGGTATAACATGTATCCGAATTTACAACCTGCATAATGCTCAATGCCCTAATTTACAATGCACACTAACGCACACTGCCCTAGCTTATGACGGGCCTAACGCACACTGACCTAGCTTACGACGGGCCTAACGCACACTGACCTAGCTTATGATAGGCACAATGTAGCAGAGTTTACAACAGGCATAATGAGTAGTAATCTAATTTATAACTGGTATAACATGTATCCGAATTTACAACCTGCATAATGCTCAATGCCCTAATTTACAATGCACACTAACGCACACTGCCCTAGCTTATGACGGGCCTAACGCACACTGACCTAGCTTACGACGGGCCTAACGCACACTGACCTAGCTTATGATAGGCACAATGTAGCAGAGTTTACAACAGGCATAATGAGTAGTAATCTAATTTATAACTGGTATAACATGTATCCGAATTTACAACCTGCATAATGCTCAATGCCCTAATTTACAATGCACACTAACGCACACTGCCCTAGCTTATGACGGGCCTAACCCACACTGCCCTAGCTTATGACGGGCCTAACCCACACTGCCCTAATTTAGGGCAGGTGTATCTCACAGTGCCCTAGTTTAGGGCAGGTGTAACTCACAGCAGCCAAGTTTACAACAGGCATAATGAGTGTTGATTTAATTTATGACTAGTATAACATGTTTCATAATTTACAACCTGCATAATGCTCAATGCCCTAATTTACAACAGGTATAATGCACAGCACCCTAATTTCTTCTAATTCCTTTTTTATATATTAATCATGTTATCAAGAGTTAATCTGTAAAAATGGATCATGCAAAAAATTTCAAGAGAAAAAGAAAGAAAAACTTGTTATTTAGCGTCCCAAATTATCACATTTATTGTGAGGGTAACGTCATTTACAATGAAATACTAAACATCAAATCAATTAATGATGATGTAAAAGCATCCAAAATTTAAAATAATTATGGACATTGCAGTTATTTCATCTAAAACATTTATTTTATCATAGGGTTTTGAAAGTTGTCAGGTTTTTTTTCTTTGTGAGCGTGTGTGTGTTTTTTTTTGTTTTTTTTTGTTTTATTAGAAACTTGGGTGGTGGGGTTGAAGTGAAGTTTGTTGAAGCTTTTAAATTTGATGCTATCTCTCTCTTACATAACTGAATGCCCTCTCACTGTAACATACTTGGGATGCTAAACTACAAGACTGCCAAGAAAAAGAAATGTGATACAATGAACATACTGAAGGAAGTGAATGATGGATGAAGATGTGTCATTTTCTTTTATAAAATCTTATGTATACTGTGGTGTTGGTGATGATGATTGCAAAGACAGTAAAAGAAAAGCAGAAATTGATTGGCATAGCATCAAAGCTGACTGGGTAAGTATTGTGAAACAGAAAGTAACGTGTTTGGATTCATAATAAATCAATATAAACTTCTTTTTATTTTTTTTTTTATTTTTTTAAATACTGAACCCATCATAGATTAGTTGAAAAGAGGCAATCTTACATACCGGTAATTCCATTTTTTTATCTACAATCTGAAAGTAAGCATACATTAAAACAAATTAAACATTGATATGATGCCCTTAAAGAAAAAAAAAAAAAAAAAAATTTACCAAAAAATTTAAACAATCTTTTGGCAAACATGGATAAACCTGCTCGCAATAAGATGCAGTGTCAAAAAGACAATTTTTCCTCATGACAATATTTTTTTTTTAAATTCTCTTCGGCATTGTTTTAAAAAGTGATGATTAAAATTGGAATAAAACCTAAATGTATGATGAAAGAGAATTTATACATTCTTTTTTTTTTGTTCTTGATAATTTACGACAAAATATTAAACATTATCTACATATTACATCATTTATTTACAAGATTCATTTTATATTTACAATATTCTAAAAAGTAATACATTTAGAACTAATGCAATACAATATTTATCATTTACCAATTTGTAAAAAAATAAATATGAAAATTTTTTATTCATAAATTTATAAACATTTACTAAATTATTAAAATATGTGAACCAATTATGAGGAAAACCTTATTGTTTACCATTCTATAAAGTTTGATTCAATTTGCAATTAACTTTTTCCAACCATTCTAATAAATAATCGAAATAAATTTTGTAAATAAACATACTAATAAATAAATAGTGTTTATTATTTTTGTTTTCAATTCTCAAGAACAAAGAAAATGTATAAATTCACTTTCATATGTTTAGGTTTTATTACAATTCTAATCATCGCTTTTTTAAAAGAAACATTGTTCAAGTGTGAAGGTAATTAAAAAAAAAAATAAAAGTGGTGTCATGGGAAAATACATTTTTTGACACTACGTCTTATTGTAGAGTGCATTTATTCAGGATTGCCCAATTTTCTCTTAAAAAAATAAAATATAAAAATCTTTAAAATGGGAGCTTTAAAAATTTTCCAATTATTAAAATCTTCAAAAATAATATGAATAAAAGATAAGTTTAGTTAAGTAAAAACTACTTGCTTGCAGTTCGAAGAAACTCAGTTTTTATGGGCATCTGGTTGGGGTGGGAAATCACAGGAAAATATAAAGCATGCTTTGTTCAGCAATATGTTTTTAAAGAATTAATAGATTTATTTTTAATCTAACATTTTCATTACTTAAAGCATTATTTTCAGTGGATTCTTACTATTTGAAATGCTTTCTTTACATTTCAGATAAAAAAAATGACCAGATATGTTTTTTAAAGAATTAATGGATTTACATTATTTGGACTATTGTCCTCATCTTTGTTGCCATATTTATTAGAACGTTTCAGCTGTTGTAAGCTCCGGCCTTCTTCAGGTGGTTGGAATATCGAACTGAACCTTTTATTTTGCTCACTGGAGTAGACTGTTCTAGTTCCACATGCCATGTTTTTAATGGATGTCAGTTATCAGTTATCTCCTGTTAATTTCCCTTCGAAAGTTCTCCACTGCCTTAGCCGGGTATTGAACTCACACTTAGATCCAAAGAGTGTGAGTTCAATACCTGGCTTAGGCAGTGGAGAACTTTCAGAGGGAAATTAACAGGAGATAACTGATAACTGACATCCATTAAAAACATGGCATGTGGAACTAGAACAGTCTACCCTAGTGAGCAAAATAAAGTAAAGGGTTCAGTTTGACATTCCAACCACCTGAAGAAGGCCAGAGCTTACAACAGCCAAAACGTTCTAATAAATATGGCGACAAAGATGAGGACAATAGTCCGAATGATGTAAATAGTGTACATAATACCTCATCTCAGAAATATAGACAGATTAATGGATTTATTTTTAATCTAACATTTTTATTACTTAAAGCATTATTTTTAATGGATTCTTTCTATTTGAAATGATTTGTTTACATTTCAGATAAAAAAACTGAGCAGATGTGAAGCCTATGAGAAATAATCTGAACAAAGAGGATGTGCTATCCTTAAAAAGAGAAAATAGAAACTTGATTGTGTTGTTGTTCATGGCTGAGTAGTAAAGCACTCTGGTTCAAACAATTCTGTTTCCCCTACAAAGGAGTACATATGTTTGATCCCTGGCAGGGAATACATTTTCTTTGCGAAGATTTCTTAAATGTTGTTATATAGGAATAAAGTGTCGCTGCTGACACTTGTGTTTGAAAATAGATCGCCAGTGAGAAAACGCAGGCGATCGCATTATTGAATTAAGTAGACCACGTGACTATAAAGAAACGCATATATAGGAAGTCATGTGACATCTAAATGATGGCTATTTCTAGTTTATCCTCTATACTATACAGATCATTATCTCTATTCTATCCTCTATTACTATACAGACTGCTATTCTATACTCTATTCACTATATTATTTCTCTATTCGAATCACAATACGGATTACTGTTCGAGCGAGTATTATTGCTCAAATACTATTTGGCAAGTGCACTTCCAAGGTGTCTGACACCAGTATTGTTCAACAGGATTACTATAGTTGTATCTACAATTACGTCTCGACTACAACGAGCATTACAAAAGTGACAACAAATATTCGTTGCCATCACAAAAAATGTATAAGCTGATAGATGTAATACACACTGTCTAATCAATAAAAATGAAGAGTATTTCAATACAAAGTATTCAATATAACATCTGAATAAAATGTGCTACTAGGTCAACATCTCAGTCCCACTCTTTCACTGTCCAAATGGTTAAATGTAGCCATCTCTTCTACTACAATAGCTTCATGTCTTGCACTTCCCGTCTGTGGAACTCCCTTCCTCTTACTTGCTTGCCTGATAGCTATAATCTCCAACTATTCAAATGCAATGTCAATCGACATTTCCAGTTGCTTTGATCTATTCGCCGTCCTTCTCTTCATCCTTTCCTCTTTTACGCCTCTTTACTCCTTCTCCCACTCTCTGTAACCCTTGCATGGGGTGAAAAGTTAAAATTCATATATATATATATATATATATATATATATATATATATATAGAAACAAGAGGTAATCCTTTTATGTCGGAGTGTTGTGTTCCTTGAAGACTTCTCAATGGTAAATATAGATATTGAGAAAACTACTTATAAGTGAAAAATGAAGTCAATACTCAGAGGCGACAGACTGTTTCATGCTAAATGTAATCATCAGGTCACATGCATTTGTTTTTTCTTTACTATTTATATGTACGAGTCAGTAATGCATTATGGGTAGTCTATTTTAATGGTTATTTTGGCAGGAGAGGTTTTTTATATTACATTATTTACCAAGCCACAGTAAAATCCTCAGATAATGAAGAAAAAATATACATAGGATTAACTGAAGTACCCTGGAAACAAAGAAACTATGCACACAAAACATCTTTCACAAATAGTAAATACACAAACAGCAAAATGCTTTCCAAGTGTATCTGGGAAATTAAAAACAAAAAGCAAATCACACCAAAAATATCATGGAAAATAAGGAAAAGAATATCAGCCTACAACAATCAATCCAAAAACTGCAAACTGCTTGGAGGAAAAATACCTATAATTACCTTCCGAGACCAAAACAAACTACTAAATAAACAATCAGAATTCATCTCAAAACGTAGACACAAAAACAAATTTTTTACTATGTTACTTAAAAATCGAAAACTGAAAAGATTAAATAAAGATAAATAAACAAAAATAAGTGAAATAAATTAATCCAAATAAAGTAAATAATAAACAAATTAAACCACTCCTGTCAAAATAACCATTAGAATAGACTACACATCACTGATCTAATATATACATACACACACACACATATATATATATATATATATATATATATATATATATATATATATAGTCAAGAACTAACACAATGAACATAGTCTGATGATTGCATTTAGCATGAAACAGTGTTGACTTCAATGTTCACTTTTATATTTACGTATGCTCTATTCTGATATTGAGCACATCCTATAAATATAGCACACTATATATATTTGGGAAAATGTAGGTTTCTCAATAAATATCTACACTTGCATCTGATAAAATTCTTTAAGGAATGAAATACATTGAAATAGAGGAAATGACAAAAAGAAAACCTTTTAATATTTTCCTTGCAGAAATACTTATTTTTATATACATGTGTGTGCATATGAGTGTGTAACAATGGAAATATTTTCCCCAAAATGAACTCCAGTCACTGGAATATAAAGTAGTTTGTGAAGAGAAAAAAAAGATACCTAAACATTATTGTTCTGATAAATTTCAAACCTTTTTCTTTAAATATTTGAGGAATGCACTGTCCACTAACTCAGCCAACTTTATAACGTTTCTCACAGATTTTTTTCCCTATGATTCACTTACAAACTCCAAGTCTGCATTCAGTAGTTATTGAGAAACTTTGAGGTGATGGGAGTTACCTGTCTAAAAGGAAAAAAAAAAGAAAGTCACTTATGTTGGTTTTTTTTCTTTTTTCTCTCTCCCCAACTTTCAGGGCTTCCACCTCTAATAACACTTTTACCAATTTTACTTGAATGTGAACATTACCATTTGATATTCTTCAAACCTGAGATAATTGAATCAAGAACATGAAGGCATAGTCTTTGACCTATAAAACCAGTTGCATTAAGTGATAACTTGATCAAACTAATGCGGAATCAAAGACAGCCATTCCTTTTATTAGGTTGGTGCAAAAATAATGACGTAATAATGTTTTTTTAATGTATTTTTTAACGTCAAAAAATAACATTATTACATCATTATTTTTGCACCAACCTAATAAATACTTTTTTTTTTTTTTTTTCCTTAATTGCTTGCCAAACACAAAGATATTTAAAAATCTATATAATAGTAAAAGTCTCATTTTATATGTCAATGTCAAGTAGATAAAATAGTGTATTCTGGGAAGTACCAATTTTCAGGTACTTTTGATTCCAGAACCCAACTGGATTTCTACTGCTAAAAAAGTTTGTTAAAATTTTTTTAAAAATAATGAATTGATAATGAATGATAATATAACGTCATAGTTCATATGCAATCAAAAAATTCATTTTTTTTTTTTTTTTTTAACAATAATTTTCACCCTGTACAAGTCTCAAGTGCCACTCAAGGTAGAGGTTTACAGAATAAAAGGTACAGTTTATGAGGATCTGTGGGGAAGATAACAGTTAACCTTAGACTTGAACAGGTTAGTGATCGGGGAAGCATCTTACTGGGTGTTGGTTCCACAAAATAGTGGTTTGTGGGAAGAAGCTGTTCAAGTGGTTCACTACAATGTGTGTGGTATAGCAGATCTTATGTCAGTTATAACATACCTTTCCCTATATTTATATGAAAAAGAAAATAGCAGTAGTAAAACAAACACCTTTTTTGAACAAAATACATATAAAATAGCTATCAGCAAGGGAGAAAACTCAAGGAAAATCTTTTTGTCAAAGGGTGACCTCTAGAAGTCAAAGGCTGTTGATTTGATTTGGTTTATTTTGTTTTACGGCATATCAACCTCAATGGGTTATTTAATGCAGACAAAAAATTTTATTGCAGGTAATATTTTGTTTTGTCAAAAATCTGTTGCTGGTAATATTTTTCCTTCAAAATTGTATTGCTGGTAATAATTTTTTTCAAAAAAGTATTGCTGGTAATAGTTAACTATTTGGCCATAGCTGGGACCCTAACAGATGCTACCACCCAGGGTAAGGGTGGACCTGGGAACACCAGCAATTAAGAGGTGGTTCCACGCTCCTCAAAACCTACTGGACATAGTTTGTCTTACCCAGGACACTAAAGGGTTGTTGAGAAGAAAAATTAAATCTTTTCTTATTTAAAGACTGCAAAGGTTTCTTTACTTTTTAATAATGTGCATGTGTGGATAGATCCTCCTGTTGACAATGACAGATGAGGGCTCAATAAGTTTTTACTGAAAAACCTGCACAAGTCAATTGTTTCAAATGGTCAATTTCCTATGCCCCGAAATGCACACTCTCTCCATTGTAGTACCATGTCCTATACTGGTGCACCAGGTGCCACATCTCAAATAATGCTACAGTTGTAGACTTTTTGAATAGGAATTTTTCCATCTCCCAATTCCTCATGCTATCATCTACCTTTATAAAAGCCGGATCAGGCCAAAAATGGAGTACTTCTACTATATTTGGGTGGGAGCTACCCAGTCCCCTCTCTCCATCCCCAACAGAGTCCAAAAGCATCTCAGAACCCTTGAGGTTGGTAAATTATTCTCCATCCCCAACAGAGTCCAAAAGCATCTCAGAACCCTTGAGGTTGGCAAATTATTCTCCACCCTCGAACCTCTCTCTCACAGGTGGGATGTGGCGAGCCTCTCACTGCTCTATCGCTACTTCCATGCAAAGTACTTGGATGAACTATATTCTTTGGTTCCACTTGGTCTAACCGTCAACGGCTAGGACCCGCCATGCCACTTACAGTATAGCAAACTACCAACATTCCCCTCCATATTCCCTCAGTGAGAAATAAGTTTCACTCAAACAGTTTCTTCCTGCAAACAATTGCTCTGTGGAACAGATTCCCAAGAGGATGTTTCCCTGATCACTACAATCTTAACCATAACATTCCTCTGCTATCTCTATAAACTACCCCTTAACATAACTCTTTATCTCAGGCGCCCCCCAGGCCTTGTACACAGTGAACTTTACTGTTAAAAAAAAAATCTAAAAAAAAAAAAAAACTCATAGCTGTGTTTTAAATACTCTAAGCTCATCTGCTCTTTGTCAATCCTCTCCAAAGTAGTTTGAATTCAGAGTTTTCCTTCTCCTAGACAAGTTGCCAACCAAAGCTTTAGGACCTATTCTGTCCTGCTATTTACCCCTAGTTGGAGAAAGAAAAGATTGTTCATACCTTTCCCAAAAGTATTTCAGTGTAAATGAATATAACGATACTGACTGGAATTCAAACTCAACTCTCTAATTTCTCATCCCAAGCTGTTATCCATTATACTACTCACATATCCAAGCTTCCAGCTCCTGGTATTCCCAAGCAATCACCCACCTAGGTACCGACCAAGCTTGACTTTACTTAACTGATCAGATGCAAAGTGGTATTTCAGCATGATATGCCTATGTATATATGATTAATACAAATAAAATTTATCACTTAGTTGATCTGATTGATGTTATATTCAGCTCCTTCACTCCAGATAAACCATTTGTAATTGTTCAGTCCACTCCTCAGGAGGTTTTCAGTAACTGATTGCCATTTTTGTCGTTTTTCATAATCTTTATACTAAGTTTGATGAAATTAATTTATGCAACAGTTGCAATGTTCTTATTAGGTTGATTCTTTTTCCTTGTGTGTGTGTGTGTGTGTGTGTGTGTGTGTGTGTATGTGTCAAATGTGGTTATTTCTCCTTAAACTAGTTCCTTAAAAAACATGTCCTTTCTACACATGGGAAATCATGGCTCTTCCCACTTCCTTTTAATATCTGAAAAATGTGCATTGCTACAATTGCCTTCTCTAAGGTTTCAATTCAGAGTTGTCTTAGACTATTTGCCAACCAAGGCAAGAGAGCCAATCTACTTCGTGATTTAACTCATAGCTGAGGAAGTGGGGGTTAAAAAAAAAAAAAAAAAAGTTTCAATTGCCTAGAAAACTACTAAATACAAAAAACTGACTTTATGCCAAAAAACATGTCTTATGATTTCAGCATTTTTTTTCTAGATTTCTCTATTGGATTTCCATGAACATGTCGTGAGTCACTTGGCAAAGATTGACTTTTTGATTTGTATTTTGCAGCAAAATGTTCAAGTAGCCTTTAGTAATTTTGTGTTTGCTTTATGAACAAAACATCTGCTTAATCTGTCATTGAAAAATGCCCCCAAATTATATTTCACTTGCATGTAAAGGGATTTATGTTGACAATCTTTTCTCTGCTTTTAAATATTCTAGTCACGTTACAATATGGCCAAAGTTTTTCTTTTTCCTTTGTTTCTTCAATCTGATGAAAACTTGAATGGTGACACTCAAATTGCAATAGCATTCCACAGACAAGAACTGATTATTGCAATGCAATCAGTATTTAACACAAGATGCGCAATAGGCCATTTTTATCAATGGGTATTTCTTGTAATCGTTATTCAAAGTGAATACAGAAACTTATTCTGGACACAAGTCACATTCATTCTTTATCAAACAGAAGATTTATAGCCATATATGATCTGTTTATAGTTAAAATTGGTTTAATGTTTCCTTTGTTTATGTGTGTACATACATGTGTAAGGAGGAAAAGTAGAGTAAAAAAAAAAAAAAAAAAAAACTCCACTTTATTTTTAGAGAATTCAACAGAATCAAAGAGTTCTGAATGGATAACTACAAAGAATGGACACATCAATGACGTCACAAAGTAAAACTATTCTATTTTGTCAGATAATTTCCTGGCAGCTACACAACAAATTAATGTGAATTATATGGAATATGAGAGCCTGGGTACTGGCATTTTATTAAAACTGTTCGTCAGCAAGAAGCCAATTTATTTTCAACAGACAGACCAAAATGGTTCAGTTAAATATCAGGAATATGAGATGACAAGACATAAACAGATTTATTCTAAAGCACATCCTAAAAGTAGTCTAAGAGTGAATCGTGGGAAATTAAATCAAATAGATCCTGTGGAATTTATAAAGCCCCCCCCCCCCCAATTCCAGAAGAACTGGGATAAAAAATATATAAAGGAGTCACCTTGGTGGAGCAAGGCTGAGGGGATAAAATTCTAAAATGGAGTCCCCCAGAGGAGTAGGAGTAGGACCAAGGGGATAAAAATGTGTAAAGGAGTCTCTCTCTCAAGAGTAGAGCCACGGGATAAAAATTTATAAACGGTTTCCAGAGGGAATAGAAAAAAAAAACAAACTTGTAGAATCCTAATTTGGTGCAAAATGTAAAAAGGAATGTAAAAATAAGTGTGTGGGGAGCGTTACAATGGTAAATTAACTCAAATGGATTAAATTGTATGGTATGGAGAGTGGAACAATATTTACCCCATGAATTCAATAAAGGATTTTTTGTGAAAATCTCTCCCCAAATTTATCACTTGCAACAGACACCTGATGAAGGCCAATTGCCGAAACATGAAAGACAAGGAAAGTTGCAAATCTGTATAATAACTTGGTTATTATTAAAATATTTTTATATATATATATATATATATATATATATATATATTTTAATATATAAAATATTATCAATTATTATACACTGATTTGCACTGATATATTGAAAGAATAGATTTTGTGATAAACCACATGTCATTCATTTAATCTATAATTTTTTTAGGAAAAAACTAAAAAAATGAAACAGTTATGTATACTTAATATCTGTGTAATACACCATGTAAAATATTTGCAAATGATTCTCATTTTGACCTCAGACATGATACACTGAGCAAGGCCATTGTTTCAAGACATGTTTATATATTCACAATAAACAATTGCATATTTAAAATATTATCAACCATATGTTGCATCCCCCAGTGACCTATAAGCATATTGGTTCTAAAGTATGGAGGAAATATTTGAAATGATTTTACAAAAATGTTTGACAGATTTGTGTATTAGTTAATTTTTGTGTTTGTAGGAAAAGAAAACATGAAAGAAAAATTAAAAGTTACACTGAGCTAAGGTAGGAAAAGTTATAAATAACTAATGGGTAAGAAAAATATTATTTTCATAAAAAATAGACTCAGTTATGTACCATGCATAATACACACTTAGGCAATCATGTATCTTTCGATACATGACTGACGAGGCAGATTTTTTCCCCCCCCACAGTAGTTGACATTTCTTTCTGCAGTAGACCAGTTGCCATCCAAGGCTATAGAACCAAGTCTGTCCTGCTATTTATCCATAGTTGGAGGGAGAAGAGGAGGATTCATATCTTTCCCAAGGGTATTAGCCCATATATGAATGTAATGGATTCAACTGGAATTCAAACTCAGCTCTCCAATTCCTTAATCCAAGCTGCTATCCATTACTCCACCGTGCCTCCTTGCCAATAGGTAAAATAGGTAATATTTTTAATACAAATATTTTAACTTATTAAATATATTTGGGTAACAGCCCTTCATTCATCCATGCTTCATTAATAAAATAACCAACAAGGAATGTCTTAAGTTTATTTTTAATTTTTCTTGTTTTCTTACAATTTTTGTAAGGTTTGTGTCTGGAAAAATTGTTCATAGTGTTGGTTTTTCCTGAATTTGCTTTTACATTTACAGGATTTTCTTCTTTTTTTTTAAGTGGGTAATTTTCCATGGTACTATTATATTAAAATATATCAATGTTCCCAAGAGCATTAGTGTAAAAGTTAACAGAGCAGACAAGGCAAACTCGAACATGTTTCCAATTTATATACCAATAACTGTTGTACTATCTGAACACTGTGACTTTATATTAAGATAACTTAAATCAGTACTAATCAAAGTGGTGGTCTGTGGACTGGTGCTAGTTCACGAACCATCAGCTACCAGTATGCAACCAGTGTCCAGGCCATGCTAAGGAATCATTTGTAAAGATTAAGGTTATATAATTTTTCTTTTTCTTTTAATAAACTCCTTATTACTTTTTATATGCTTTGATAATGAATTATTTTTTTGCAAAATAAATGGAAGTAAAAAATAGTCAACTATATATATATATATATATAGAGAGAGAGAGAGAGAGAGATATGTATATATATCATTTCCAGTATAAATTAATATTGCCACAAAATATTACAGGACACATTGAGAGAAGAAAAAAAAATGTCTGTCTGCCATATCAGAAAGTTAAATCAGAAAGAAGCACTGACTTAAATTACAGCCACAACTCACCTAGCAACTTACCTTTTTAATGACCCCCACCCACCATAACCAGTTACCCAGATTTGCAACAAGTTATAAAATCTTAAATAAAAATAATAAAACCAACCAGTTAACATTGTATGTTGTATGAAAACTGATCGCGACTTTCTTTCTTAAAAATAAATAAAATGAAAAATAAAATCAAGAAACAGAATTCCCATTTGATGTGTGGGTAGTGTAATGGTTAGTAGTGTGAAATGAGAAATTAGAGAACTAAGATCAAATTTCAGTGAAGTTCATTAAATTCACTTTCCCGACAAATGCCCTTGGGAAAGATATGAATCCATCTCTTCTCCACCCCAACCAGCTATGGGTTAAAGAGCAGGGTGCATTGGGCTCTCGAGCCATTTTAACAGTGTATGAGAAGAACAACCGAATTCAAAATCATATGTAGTCTTGGCAAAGCACATACCATGCCACCAATGAAAGGATTGTGGAGTGTATAATGACTATGATCCCAACTCTGGCTGTTCTGATAGTATTTACAGAATATAAAACAAAGTCATGTACAGAATATAGAGCTGATTTTCAAAACTGTTTATGTTAATTGTACAGTATGCTACTGCACTGTGAAAACATTTAGATATAAATTAGAAATGTTAAAAAATGAGGCAAAAGTGATATTAAAGCTGTCTGAAGCTCATTGACACAAACCCATTACAAGTGTAGCAGGATTGAAATAGCAGCCAGGTGCAGCTTCTCACTTAACTGCCAGCTTGTTGGGTAGGACTCCACCTGTGACATGAGGAGAGTTATATATATATATATATATATATATATATATATATATATATATATATATATATACTAGCTTAAAAGGTACCCTATTGGGCGGGGTTTAAGCTAGCTTCTGTGGAGGGCTCTTGATGGGACCTTCATCACAATAGGTAGGGAGGTGTAGATGCGATAATCAACAATAAACTACAGAAGAACTCAAAATTGATTGCTGCATTTAAGTATTGCATAAATATTTAAGCTCACCTTTTAAAATTTCAATGATAATTCTTCTGTCACCACTTAATTTCAGTAAAATTTTATGTACATTAGGTCCTTACTTTCCATACAAACAATTATTTTTATTTCATGGGTGAATTTCACTGGATTTCACAATTAATTTCTATTATTGCCAAATTTATTTCAAAGTTATAAAAATTCTTATCGTACAAAACAATTTGTCACAAAAAAAATATCATGCAAAAAAAAATTAAAAAAAAATAAATAAATAGATAAAAATAAAATCGCCAAAAACATTTGCAGTAATGAAAACTTGGGAATCCCAAATTTCAAGATTTCAAGTCCAGATCTGACCCAGAATGATTTTAATTTGATCATGGAGTTGGCTTAATTCCAAAATGGTGTATGTTGGGCTATGGCCTCTAGAAGTAAAGTTGAAAAAGTGTGACACAGTGACATTCGTACTTGTATATATATATATATATATATATATATATATATATATATATATATATATAAACACATCCATGTGTGTCATCTGCTACTCCTTATTTTACTCATCTAAAGTGAAAAATAAAAATTTACTTCTATATTATCGAAACAGAATTAATGTATGGAATGTAGAGCTGATTTTTTAATTTATTTTATTATATTTACTGTTAAGTACAGTACAGTATAAACATTTAAAAATAAATTAGAAATGTTACAGACAGTACAAAAACAATATTAAGCTATCTGAAGCTCATTAACATAAACCTATTACACACATATCTTTGTTGAAATAGCAGCCAGGTACAACTTCTCGTTTAGAGACCTGGTGGTCCAAAGGAACCCATTCATTCAATGTCAAGTAGTTGTATAAACCTATTTTATTAAAAATATTACTGCATCTTAAATGAAATTCTGAGTCATTTTTTCACTTCTTCCTTCTTTAACCAAGTAATTTTTTGTAACTTTTTTTCATCATTTTTAACTCCAGGGTTTCTGATCTTAGCAGATTGTATTCTAAAGTAAAGATAAAATCCATAAACTCGTGTAAAAACAGTGGGTTGTGAAATAGCAAATTCTTATGCAAGATTTTTGTGTTCACTAAAAGCCAAGTCGTTATGCATTTCTTATCCAGAACTGGAGGCCTATCTCAAACCTTGTTTCACTGGGAGCAAACATTTTTAGTTTCAGTTTGGGTTAGTTCTTTGCTTTAGAAAGCCAAAGGAAAAAAGTAAAGATTAAGATCAGAATTTATTTGACCAAAAAATAATAAAAAATAATAAAAATAATAATAATATCCAACATAAATAAAATAATATAATTAAATAAATAAAACTAATATATTTAGATAATTATAATAAACAAATTTAGAATATAAAAAAATTGATAAAAATAAAGATAATACAATTAATAATAGTAAAAAAAAAAAAAATAAGTAAAATATAATATTAAATAAAAAATTCATTATTCAATTTATTATATTATTTATGTTGTATATTAATATTATTATTCTTTAGTGTAAAATGATGATTATATTATGTGATGATGAAACCAGCTAAACAGACACCCCTTTCATTGATTTTATTAGACACATTGTTGTAAATTGATATCCTTTTTTCTTCCCATCTCTCTACCTTCCCTTACCTGGTATATTATCTTGTTCTCTCTTCTTCATGCAAGCCCTTTTAGGGAAATTTTTCTAAGTTTATTTTTGCTATTTGTTCATCATTTAATTCTTCCTTCTTTCCTTTTTCTATCTTCTGCTAATTTTAAATTTTTTTCTTATTATTTTTCCTTCTTTTTTTCCTCTCTCTCTCTCTCTCTCTCTCTCTCTCTCTCCACCCCCTTTCTCCTTTTTATCCCAATATATATGTCTGGATGGATTGATTCCATTTCTTAAAAATATTTAGTCTGGAGAAATAACTATAACAACATTCATGAAATAAATTATAACCGATATGGATTTTAAGATGTTTTCTTAATTATCTGTCTATATTTCTGAGATGAGGTATTATTTTACATTATTTGGACTATTGTCCTCATCTTTGTCGCCATATTTATCACAACGTTTCGGCCTTTCAGTATCTGTCTATATTTCTGGGATGAGGTATTATGTAAACTATTTACATTATTCAGACTATTGTCCTCATCTTTGTTGCCATATTTATTACAACGTTTCAGCCTTTCAGTATGTCTGTATTTCTGTATCTGTCTATATTCCTGTACACTACATTATTCGGACTATTGTCCTCATCTTTGTCGCCATATATATTACAAGGTTTCGGCCGTTGTATGCTCTGTGCTTCTTCAGGTGGTTTGAATATCGAACTGAACCCTTTATTTTGCTCACTGGGGTAGACTGTTCTAGTTCCACAGGCCATGTTTAATGGATGTCAGTTATCAGTTATCTCCTGTTAATTTTCCTCTGAAAGTTCTCCACTGCCTTAGCTGGGTATTGAATTCAAACTCTTTGGGTCCTGTCACTGAATCTAACTAACGCCTTTATCCACTGTGCCATGTGGCACTTGGAACTAGAACAGTCTACCCCAGTGAGCGAAATAAAGGCCGGAGCATACAACAGCCAGAACATTGTAACAAATATGGCAACAAAGATGAGAACAATAGTCTGAATAATGTAAATAATGTTTTCTTAATTTATCATTATAAATTGCTCTGTAACTTACATTGAGCTCTCATTGGATTAAAGACCTGTTTAGGATAATCCCTGCCAATTACAAATTGGTATTATATATATATATTATATATATATATCAAAATTTGTATTATTTTATATATCAACTAACAGTATTGAGAAAAATAGTATGCCAAATTGTAAAAAAAATTTTGTGACATGTTTCATTCATTAGGTCTGATAAAATCCTAACAGATATGTGTCACAAAAACTTTCACAATTTGTCATACTATTTCTCTCTCTCTCATATATATATATATATATATATATATATATATATACACTCAAATGAATCTGTAGAAGAGAAAATGAATAAAAAAAAGACGAGGAAAATATCACATTTGCCTTGATAATGTCTGTCAGATGATGAAACATGTTGGCTAAGTATCATTTTTCTCTTGTCTTATATAAGTATGCTCATATTTATTAATCTGTTCATATTTATCTTCCTTTCCAAGTCTATTCCTATCTATATATCTCAAATTTATGTTTTGTATCTATATACACTCACCAATTAATGTATTATGTACACTCTTCTAGATTCTTGAATTGAACTGGCTTTTGCCTTTCAAACTAAATCAATTATTTCTTAGCAGGAATTTGACAATGTTCTGGAAGTACCATTTCAAAATTTGGCACCACACAATTCTTCAAGATTGGTTCCCTGCGCATCAAAAATTCAAATCTCCTTTACTCATTTCTCACATATTCTCAGCATCCTTCTGCAGAACTACATCTCTATTGCTTCAAGTCTCTACCTCTGTATCACATCAGAGTTTAGCTATTGGTTAGATAGCAGTTTGGTACCATTTTTGGTTTCTAGAGACATTTTTCTACCATTTTCCTTAGTGAGCACATATATTACACCTTGCCATTAACTCAGATAAATAATGAACTATCCAATTTTGATTGCAAGGAATGATTTGGGGAAAAAATGATAGATATGCTGCTCAGTTTTAGAGAGAAAAAAATAAAAAAAGAATGGGAAAATAGGAGATGATAATGTTCCCATGTGTTTAGTGTCTGCTTCCATAAAACAGAAAATTTTGTCAATTTTTAAACTCTTCATTTGTATCCTCTTACTTCTTTAATAATCTGCATTCATATTTATGATTGTTATTACAATATTTGTTTAAGAATTGTTAATTGACTGATTGTTATTTATGGTTTAGCGACCCCTGGCAGGTTATTTAAAGCCAGAAAATATATTTAGGTTGTAAGAATTTTTATTTTGGAGATAATGTTTAAATGATACAATTTTTACTAATTAACCTATATCTGGGGGAGAAAAGGTGGATTCATACTTTTCCCAAGGGTATTTGCACATAAGTGAATGTTACAAACCCAACTGGAATTGAAACTTGGAGAGCCAAGTAACAATTCTGAACCATTATCCATTACACCACCCACACATCCAAGCTTGCAGAAACTGGTATTCTCAATTGGTCACCCATTTAGGTATTGACCAGGCTTGACTTTGCTTAACTTCAGTGATCATACAGGAACTAGTGTTTCAACATGATATGACTGTAAGCCTAAAAACTGTCAAGTTGTTGTAACTGAGTTATCAAAAACAACAGTAGAAAACTGGAATTGGCTTAACAATAAATTTAGTACTGTTTGGTACAGGTAAACATCATATCGAATAGAACTAAGGAAGAGAATGTTTAGCCATGAATGACCATTTTCATCAGAGGCTACAGCTACTACTGCTCCTCCTGCTACTCCTCTTGATGTAGGTGTATTTTTAGGGCTTTCATCCAACAGCCAATTCCAAATTTGTAGGGAAATATTCTCCCTCATAAACATAAGTTCAAATATTTGACAGTAAAACAGGTGTTCAACAGGTATTTTATAATAGTGGAACTCACAAGAAACTTATTCAATCATTAATTGAAAAATTACAATTAATCAGGAAATTCAAAAAGGAAAATCCATAAAATTTTTATAGTCACTACAAGTCTCTTAATTTGCTTACTTTCTGTAAGGTATCTTTCACTATTCCATTGTCTGTCCCTGCACTCTCCAAATATTTACATTTCTGTACTTTCACGATATCACCAATGTTGTCCACACCTTCGGCTGTCTCTTTTGCTGTTTGTGGCCTTTTATATATTTTTGTTTGCCTTTCCCAGTTTAAGTTTACATTGCTAGTTGTGAAACGTTTCCTCTTATATTCCTATCATTACCAATAACAACAGCTTTGTTTTGATAATAATGTTACCCATAAACTAAATCTGTTATTTAGATACTCAATTCAAAAACTCATTTTATATGACATCTAAACACCAAAATTGTCTTATAAACAAGAGCAGTTTAACTTAATGTTTGAGACAAAAATGGGATTGTGGAATGTAGATTATTTAATGTTGTCAATTATAAATTGAATGAATCAAAGAAGTTTTTTTAATTAACAGTATAAAGTCCAATTAGCATATTTAAAACAATTTAACCAGATTTTTACTCTTCTAAATTTTAGTGTATTACACATTTTAAAAATTTGTATGCCAAACTCGTTTGAAATATTTAAACCGCCAGCTGTGTACAACTGCCTTCTCAGATGAATGGTTAAAAATGGCTTTAGACTGTGAGTCTTGGCAAAGACTATCCTTCTTTGAACATTATGGACTGATACTACAGAATAACAAAGAACTGTACCAGATAACAGAAATCACATCACTAGAGGACTTTCAGCAGCAGCAACAACTAAAATGGATAGCACATGTAACTTAAAGAGAAAATAATAAAATAATCAAGATGTTGACATTACACACTACTTCAAGCAAAAGGTTAGTTAGGAAACCCCAATAAATACTGGAATATTTGCTGGACTTGAGAAACCTATTTACCTATTATTTTAAGAAAATGATTTTTATAAATTTCAACCAACAAATGTGCTGGCTGTTCAGTCAATAAATGCTTAATGTTTCTTTATAAGGAAACAGTTAATATCACCATTATTATGGCGTAAATCCTACAGACATTTTTATCACACAGTAACATTTAAATTTACTAGCCAAAAACCTGTCTTGCAAACATTTTTATTAATAAATTTATTTATAAGTAAAGGTGTCCAAATGAAGTACCAGATCAGGACAAAAATGGAGGACTGCTTCCATATTTAGGCAGGAGTTGCCCAGTCCTCACTTTCCAGTCTTAATAGCATTCAAAAGTGTCTCAGAATCCTTGATTCAGAAGAATTATCTTCCATCCTCCAACCTGTGGTGAGTCTCTCACTGTTCTATCACTACTTCCATGGAAAATGCTACATTCCTTGGTTCCGCCAAGTCAAATCTTCATGGCTAGGACACATTATGCCACTTATATCGTAGTAAATCACCCACATTCCCTTTGTATTCCATTGGTCAGAAGTAAGTTACACTCAAACAGCTTCTTCCCCTTGCAAACAACTGATGTGTAGAACAAACTCCCAAGAGGATGTTTTCCTGATCACTATAATCTTAATCTTTTCAAGTCTAGAGTTAACTGTTATCTTCTCCTTCTATCCATATAAACTGCCCCTTAACATAATCCTCTACCTCGAGTGGCCCTGGGTCTTGTACAGGGTGAATCTTACTGTATAAAAAAATAAAAAAAATATATAAAAAACTGAAAAGAAATTAAGAAAGAACTTAAGACATTTTTTAAAAATTATCAGGTCACTGTCTTAATATAGGCTATAAAACAAGTTAATAGAACTATATTCCATGTACAAGCAAAGAATTTGCCTCTGAAACCGGGAAGGTAAAGCCTCTCTTCTCGACCTGTGCTTTACCTCTATCCCCAAATCCTGCAGCGCCTCGCAACTCTGCCCTCTTGGTAACTCTGACCATGCAGTAGTATCAGTTAACATCTCCTTCAACTCCACCCCCTATAAAGAACCTCCTACCACCAGAACTTCGTTCTACTATCAACGAGCTGACTAGGACGCGTTCCGTGATTTCCTCCGTGATGTCCCCTGGGATGGAGTCTTTAAGCTCCCCATCCAAGAATATGCTTCTGAAGTCTCTTCCTGGGTCAAAGCTGGAATCAACGCTTTCATCCCATCAAGGAAATATAAGGTCAAGTCGCGATCCTCCCCTTGGTTCTCGGCTGCTTGCTCAGCTGCCATCGCCCATAGGAACCACTACTTCCTCCTATTCCGTAGCGACATGTCTAACTGCAATAGACGTCTCTTTGCCTCCGCCCGTAACGAATGTAAGCGTGTCCTCAACGATGCTAAGTCACTATTTGCAGCTCGGATGAAGGAGCGCATTGCATCTCGCAAATTTGGCTCCAAAGATTATTGGCGTCTCTGCAAGAGTGTATTGAACAATTGCAAACCCTCTATACCTCCTTTATTCAACCAGTTCGAAGTCCTGACCTCCTCTACCAACAAGGCTGAATGCTTTGCTCGGAAATTTTCATTCAACTCGACGCTCGACTCTTCGGTGTACCCATACCCGACTTCCCTCTTAGAACTGAGGCCATATTGAGTGGGTTAAACATAACCCCATCTTTGGTACTGGGCGTTATCTCCAATTTAGACCCCAACAAGGCTAGTGGTGGAGACGGGATACCAGCCATTGTCTTGAAGAAATGCGCGCCTGAACTGGTGCCCACCCTTTCTAAACTATACAACTACTGCCTCAAGGAATCTTGTTTTCCTGGCTGCTGGAAGTCCTCTTCGATCGTTCCTGTCTTCAAGAACTCCGGCGACCCCTCTGACCCTTCCAACTACCGTCCTATCAGTCTCCTCTCCCTCTTCGGCAAAGTCTTCGAAGCCCTAATCAATACCGGGGTGGTTAACCACCTCACATCCCATAATCTGCTCTCAGACAAGCAATATGGTTTCCGCTTTGCCCGATCTACAGCCGATGTGCTTACGGCCATCACTGAAACAGTCTACCGAGATCTTCAAAACAACGGGGAAGCCCGAGCCGTGGCACTAGACATCTCCAAAGCATTTGATAAGGTTTGGCATGCCGGCCTTCTTCGCAAGCTCCAGGGTTATAGCATTACAGGTTGATTATATAACCTAATACGATCATTCCTGTCAAACTGTAAATTGAAGGTCGTTCTCAGTGGATTCTCCCCCAGTTCCTATCCCACGAACACAGGTGTTCCTCAAGGCTCCATCCTAGGCCCCACTCTATTCCTTATCTACATAAATGACCTTCCTGATGCAATAACTTCCCAAGTTGGCATCTACGCAGATGACACCACAATTTATTCCTGCCTCAAAAACAAATCTAGTCTCGCTGACAAAACTCGCCTGGCCGTGCATCTCGAAAAGGACCTCCAATCGATTGTGAACTGGGGCATGAATTAGCTGGTCAACTTCAACGCTTCTAAGACAAAACTGCTCTCTATTAATCACCACAGAGATCCTTCCCTTCCCTCCATTAGAATGTCTGACGCTCAACTTCTCGAGAGCAACTCTCTGCGGCTTCTCAGTCTCGCGTTGACTGCTGACCTGAGATGGAATAAATACATTGAGTCAATTGCCTCGTCCACTGCAAGGAAAGTTGGCTCCCTGAGCCGTGCCAGGAAATTTTTCTCCCCGGAGTCGATCCTCCAGATCTACAAATCAACAATTCACCCTTGCATGGAGTATTGCTGCCATATATGGTCTGGTGCCCCTTCTGTTTGCCTCGGGGTTCTTGATAGGCTCCAGAGGCGGATATGCAATGTAGTTGGCCCTGCCCTGGCCTCTCGTCTACAGTCACTTTCTCACAGACGCGCCGTCGCCTCCCTCTGTCTGTTCTACAAATACTTTCATGGAAATTGCTCCGAGGAGCTGCATTCACTGGTTCCCAGACGTCATGAGTTCCAGCGCCTTACGGGGCTGGCATCCCGCTCTTATCCCTTCACTGTCGAAACTCCTAAATGTAGCCGTCTCTTCTACTCTAATAGCTTTATGTCTCGCACCTCTCGCCTGTGGAACTCCTTTCCCTATTCCTGTTTCCCTGTGAGCTATAATCTCCAGCTATTCAAGTGTAATGTCAATCAACATCTCCAGTTGCCTTGATCTATCCACTACCCTCATCCTTTCTTCTATCACTCCTATCTGATCTTGATCTATATCTTCTGTAACCCCTTGTGTCCTAGTGGCTTCCCGCCTTGCTTGGGGTGAAATGCTTAAAATTCTTTAAAGATAGATGACAATAAACAAGGAGAATTATTGACTTCAAACTTTGGCGTTCTTTACTAAAGGACAAGTCATAGTGCACCTCTGGAGGCCAATCTCAAATCTGCTTGTTCCATTTGGAGCAAAAGTTTTAGGTTAGTGACTTGGGTTAATTTACTGCTAGAGTTGGTTCACAAAATTCTATATAGTGGAAACAAGATGCAAAATGAGATGCCTACCACCACTGATAACAGTACCAACCCCTGTCGGTGAAAGAAACAATGCTGTCTCTGTAAAAAGAAAGCAAATAGGTGCTCTCCCAGAACAGAGCCAGTGTGAACCCTAGGACATTTGGGTATGAAGAAAGAAACTATCTACCAGCTTTCCCATGAAATTATCAAGACAGTGAGCCGAGCAGTGTTAGCTAGGCAAATGATTTCTTTTGCTAAGCAACTGCTAATTTTTTAGGATTCATAAAAGGAATCACATTTTCGAGAAAGGGCAGTGGATAGAGCGCTGTGCTGAACGTATAACATGAGTGCCATGCATTACCGAGAATATCTGCCCATGTTATCCAACGTTGCCTGTAATTTATTCATCATCATTTGCATTTCTGGTGCTTCTGCTATGTTTCTTCCTTACATGTGGTGTTCCTGTGTAGAAGTCTTGTCCATGCTTTGCTAGTTGTGATCCAATATCCTACCCTTTGAATATAAGATTCTGGTGCTGGTGATGGTGATTTTTTCATCTCTCCTGAGTTGTGACAATCCTTTTCATTGGTAGATACCCAACCAATGAGAAGAAAATCCATTATTCGAAGATAAAAGTAGGGATTAAAAGTATATGTTAAAATTGGTACAAAAACAATATTAAATCCTAATCTGTTCACATTGACCCTAATCCAGGACACATGCTCTATACTCAAAATAGCAGCCAGTCACAAATTCTTGTTTAACAAACAAGTTGTTGAAATCAAGACCAGTCATTAAGTGAGGAATCAAGAAATTGACTCTTAAAAATGATGACATCTAAAAGAGACCTCCAGTTCTGAATGACAGATGCACAATGACTTGGATTTTAGTAAAACACACTATTCCTCAAATGAAGGATTAATTTCAGTGAGACGCAAACCATTTACAAAAAAAAGTATATTCTTCCTGACATATGTAAAGGTGTAATCCTTTATCCTATTCATATTAAATGTACTACATTTTAACCTGAGGCTGACCAGCAACAAGTGTCCGAGGAAGGAATGCTTACAACTGACTCAGGGATAGAGAAAAGAGAAGAAAAAGAAAATATTTAAAAAAAAAAAAGTCAGTTAAAACATATGGTGGAGCAGTGATTGATCAATTGATTTGTTTGTTTTTTTTTTTTTTTTTTTTTTGGCGGGGTGGGGGGGTGCTTATAGTTTTATCAACCCTTTGTGAGTTAAATGCATTGAGAAAAATTTTGGTTTTGTATTTTTTTTTTTTTTGCAAGTGAATACTGCATTAAAAGATTTTGTATTTTTAGAATGATTTTTCTAGATATAAGTCCTAAAATTTAACCCATAGCAGAGGGAAGAGATAGATTCATACCTTTCCCAAGGGTATCCATATACAAGTGAATACAACAAACCCTCCGATTTATTATTTTGAGTTGCTACCCATTCCACCACATCTATACAGCAGTGAATAGGTAGGTATTTGATTATCTGCTTATATATACAGTGTAACCCAGATATAAGAGAGATTTTATCTGGTCCCAAATTAGAGCCATACTTACCTAAACAAAATAGACTAAACACGGATATAAGAGAAACCCAGATATAAGAGACTTCTTCTCCGGTCCCGACAATTCTCTTATATCTGAGTTACATAGTACTTATCCTATGATTCTCAGCCAAAATTTTGCCCTTATATTAGATTTTTTTTTTAACAAATTATCTATGAAGTACATATTTACCAGAAGTAAAAATTTTATTCACACCAACAGAAGAAAAAATTTTTTTAGAATAATTTCTTCATGAGAAATCATTTTGTTGATTTTTTTTTGTTTAATTAGAAATGACAGAAAAGTAAAAAACTGAAAAATATATGTGATTATTTGAAAAAGATTCAGGCCAAAATTCAACTAATACCATATTACAACATATGCGTCTTTGGATTTCAACATCGCACTTTCGGTCCTCTGTCAGAACAATTCCAAGGTATCTAAATTTCTGTACCTGCTTGATATAGTGTCCCCAACCTGTAAATTGCATTTTGGGCTTGTCTTTTTACTGATGACCATGCATTCTGTCTTCTTGTAGTTTATGCTTAGTCCCTTCTTCTTGCTCTCTTTGGTTACCTTCTGTAGGAGGTCTTGTAGTTCCTTTTCCATGTCAGCTATCATCATTGTGTCATCTGTGTATCTTAAGTTGTTGAGATCATGGCCGCCAATAATAAATCCTGTTTGGATTTCTAGTTCTGTCAGAATTGCCTCACTGTTGAATAAGTCCAGTGAGAAGACACATCCTTGTCTTACGCCCCTTTCTATTTTAGTATATCTACTGAGCTCATTTTTTCTCTTTATGTTGGCAGTTTGCTTTTCTAATCATATATTTCAGATTTCACTCCAATATGATTTTAACAACTGAAGAACGTGTATTTCTAAAGCACATATTTCAAAAATGAAGTAAGAATGTCTGTTAATAAAAAATACAAGTTCATAATGACTTTCCAAACACACTGTCTATGCAAGGAATCAAGTCTTTTTGTTTGTTTGTTTGTTTAAAACTTAACGACCAATCGATCAGCTAGAGATCATTTCAGGTCAAACAGTGAATCAAGTCTTAAAAATTCAAGTACTTTTAAAACTTGACAAACAAATTTAAGGAACCAATTATTCTTTTGTAAATTTCACAATTTTAAGAAGGAAAATGCTTTTCTTTTTAAACAATGATGTTCACTCTATATAAGGCCTAAGGGCCAGTCGAAGTAGAGGATTACAGAGTAAGAGGCACAGTTTATGTGAATATCTAGGAAAGATAACAGTTGACTTGAACATGTTAAGATTGCAGTGATCAGGTAAGCATCCTCTTGGGAGTCGGTCCCACAAGGCAGTTGTTTGTGGGAAGCTGCTGCAGGAGTGGAACTTGCATCTCATCAAAGGAACATGAAGAGAATGAGAATGATTCACTACAATGTGCATGTCATGGAGAATCATGACTGGTTGATCTTTTCTTTCAAAGAAAATATATATTTAAAAAATATTTAGGGGGAGGATGCATTTCCTTAAAATGGACTCAAACTGCTTACTGATTAAAAAAAAAAAGTTTCAATATCCTAGCATTTTCATTTTCAATAAAAGTGATTGGATGGGGGGGGGGGTAAAAAAAAAAAACTAAATATCTCACCATCTACCATCACAAAATATAATTCAATGACATTTACTATCCTAACTCAGGATGTGCCGTTATTTTGGCTATTAGTGAGAAAAGTGGAATCAGCATGGCGATTTCAAACTCCATCCTAACTGGTGATGTTCTCAGTGCACTAATACATAAAGAAAAGGCATGAACCAGTTTCTTTTTCCATCAGCTATGGTTAAATAGAAGGCAGACTGAGCTCTTTTTCATCTTGGGTGGTAGCCAAATCTAAAAGGAAAACTTGAAAATCATAAGCAAAACAACAGGAAACCATAATTATCACCCCCACCTACTCTGCAAGTCATTATAATTCCCAAATAATAAAGCAAAAAATATCTTTAGAGAGCCATGATCACCCCATGTCCTGAAGGAAGAAAGACTACTTCATTCCAAAGTATAGAAAAAGCAAGAGTGAACCACTCAATTATCTTTCCAAAGATATCATGGCAATTCAGAGATAATAAAGAAAAATAGATGCTGTGGAGAGCCATGAATAAAAACTAGTTTTCCATACTTCACCTCTTGATATGCTGCTAAACAAACAAAACACTGCACTAGAGGCTCTAATCAACTTTGAATGGCTTTCTTTCAGATAAACAATATGACATTTTGTTTCTCTATGTCATCTGCCAGACTGCCACCGATATGTTAATGGTTATTGGTAAATTTGTCTACCAGGCTTTAGATAAGAACAAGTGAGGCTGTGGCTTTAGATCTCTTGGAAGGCATTTGACAGAGTTTAGCAATTTGGCCTTCTCCACAAAATCAAACTGAATATTTGGCCTAATCCAATTGTTATTAAATGATGTAATAAAGGCTGACAATTTTTCTTGCCAAAATCCATGTTACACATTTATAAATCTGCCGTTCATTCATGTATTGAATGTTGCTGCCATATCTGAGCTGGTGTTCTGGCTATATATCTCGGGATTCTTGACAAAATTTAAAGAAGGGTCTGTAATGCTATCGGTCCTGACCTGGCACCTCAACTTGAATCACTTTCCTACCACCATCATCTGGTTTCCCCCGTCTTTTCTATAAATATTTTCATGGCATATTATTCTAATGAGCTTTTCTCGGTCATATCGCAACCACATGAATTTAAGGATGCTACTAGATTGGCAAGTAGGTCTCGTTTTACTGCTAAATTAAAAGATATAACCATACATTCTATTCTAATAGCTTCTTCTTGCTTCCCTGCTAGCTACAATCTTCAAATTTTAAATCCATTAATTGCAATCTTCTTTCTACCTGAATCTCATTCTTTTATTGTCCTTTCTCCTCATTAACGTTTTCTCATTCTCTTTCACTCACAGTAAGCCGTGCATGTTAATGGCATTATACCCTTGTTTAGAGTGAAAGAATTTAAAAAAAAATATCCAATAAAAATCTATCCAAAATTTTCCTATCCAAAAAACAAGTTATGACTTTTTTATCCCCAATCATATAAAAAAAAAAAAAAAAAAAAACCAACTTATCTGTTGTCACAAAAATATAGTTCAGTGTTATTGCCATGTTTATTATTTCAATAAAAAAGGGGGATAAATACGTTTATGACTAAATGATT
>OZ010592.1:94796888-94841888 GCA_963932145.1 Acanthosepion lycidas | reverse complement strand
CCTTCTGGTTTTTGACTGCTGCAGACAGTCACACAGAAAAGTAACAATTAGCAAAATACAGATGCAGTAGTGACCCATTTTTTCAAAGTTTATATTCCCTCCTTACTTCATACAGTCACAAAATCAGTTGACTTATCTGTAGGAGGTGGGGGTGAAAAAAATGCTACCAGCTCAGAGTGGGAGAAATGGAGGCAGTCTATTCAATTTGTAACTGATAATATGGACTTTATAACACAGAAAAGGAACATGACACATACAAAGGGAGTAAATAAAGATTTCTGTCCAGAAAAGTTCCTAGGTGGGGAATGTCAGTTATCGGTGAATAGATAAGAGGCAGAAGTAATTTTTCTTTTTCTGTGTACCCACAGAGTTTCCTCTACCCCCAACTTCAGTGTTTTTTTGTTTTTTTTTTGTTGTTTTTAATTAATCAGACCCAGGCTTTCTTTTGAAGTTACAACCTCCATAAATCAGTTGTGTTCAGTTTTCAAATAAAATCTTCAGCCATATCAGTCAGCAGATACATAAAAATAGAAAGGGGCATAAAACAAGGATGTGTCTTCTCACCAGATTTATTCAACTTATTACAGGCAATTCTGAGAGAATTAGAAGTCCTACCAGGATTCATTATTGGTGGCCACAATTTTCATATACAATATGCAGATGACACAGTAACAATAGCAGACATGGAAAGGAAACTACAAAACATCCTACAGAAGGAAAGCAAGAAGAAAGGACTAAGCATAAACTACAAGAAAACAGAATGCATGGTTATCAGCAAAAGGATGAGCCCAAAATGCAAATCTTACAATTTTTATGAGCAGCAGCAAATAGGCACCTATCATGACAAGAGCTGTCACTCTGGTATAGCCGGAAATAGTGGTTCCTTTCTGCTATGGCGGCCAAGCATGCTGGTATGAACCATGGAGAGGATTGCAGTTTGTTATTTCTGAGTTTAGATGAAAGCAGGAGAACCCAGTCATGGCTGTCAGGCAATTTCTGCAACTACATTACGCCTTACATCTTGTCACTTAACTCCCCAGACTGCAATCCCATTGATTATTACGTGTGGGGTAAAGTTGAGTGAGAGACTAGCAAATCTCCCTGTAACACCAAAGGTGAACTGAAGGCAAGGATTATTAACACATACTTTGTGTGTATCAAAGAGATAATTACAGAAAACATGGAAGTAATTATAAGTATATCATTAAACAGAGAATCAGTTCTAATTGGGAAGTTAGGCAGGGATACTCCAAATGATTCAAGAGTAGAGTTTGAGGAGAATTTACATACAAAGCTTTCTACTTTATCAACAGAGGAGGATAACACTTCAAATCAATTGAAGAGGGAGGGATAAAGACCTTACACTTGTTTTGTACCCTTTTACAGATATGCCAGTAGTCCCAAGAGCCAAAGATTTTAGACTCTCTGCAGTGCTTAATTCTTTCAGTAAACATGGACTTAGCTCCTTCAAGGGCTTGCTTACATTTATCACAAGCAGTGGCAAAATGGCTGGAAATAGTGATTCCTGTGTGCTAAGACAGCCGAGCATGCTGGTGTGAACAATCGAGAGGATTATGGTTTCATCCAGTATTTCCAAGAAGGAATGAAAGGGCCCATGTCAGTTTTGACCCAAGAAGAAACCTCAGTGGCACAATTTTCATTTGAGAGATTCAAGATGTCAAACAAGGGGTGTCACAAAGAAAATCTCAGAATGAGTCCCAATCGCCACACTGGTAACGAAGAAAGGATAGGGGATTCCTGTTTAATGGCTGCTTGAAAGGAGATATCAATGGCTACCATAGACAGTGGTCTGAGTTACCAAGACAGCAAGCAAGAGCAAGGAGAGGAGGTAAGAAATAAATCCAATAGAAAAGCCTGTTGCTCAGCTTGGCTAGAGAAATGACTAGGGAAGTTTACAGTTTTAGTGAGGGATCAGGCAATGGAAAAATTTAATGTCTGAATTTTAGCAACATCAGTACGTTGAGAATGTCTCATCTGTATGCCATAGTGAGCATTAAATTATTGAAAACAAAGATGTTCACAGATGGATGGAGAGAAAGTGCCTTTTCAATACTGTCAGCTACTGTGTCTAACATACTGCAGTCTTGGGAAGATAGGGAACGATAAAAGAAAAAGAGATAGCTGACAGAGTTTAGTAGCAAAAGACAGAAGCATGTAAAAGAGTAGTCAATGGTCTTGATAAACAATCCCCCGGCCATTTTGAACTGTTTGCACTAAATAGTGTAGTACATTTAAACATTTGCCATGAAAATATCGATAGAGTAGCAAGAGGTTAACAACATTTCATTTGTGGGAGATGAATTGAAAGGTGGAAAATAATTCATCACCCACAAGGTCGCATAATCATTTTTGAACTGTCATAGTTGGACAGTAAAGCAAAGCACCACCTACCCAGATATGGCATTAATACCCTATTCTTGGTCTGGTTGAACTCTCATAAAGATACAGAATGGTAATTAAGTACTTTTTGGAGTGGAACAAAGAAACAAACATTTTTCCAATATCTTTAGTGATGGTACAATTGACTAATTATTATTTTTTTTTTTTTTACAGCTTATCAACCCTTTGCGAAACAAAGCAAAATATTTTTGATTGCAAGTTTTTTTTTTGTTCTTGTTTTTTTGCTGTAAATATTGCATAAACAACTTTTTTTTATCTGTCTATATTTCTGAGATGAAGTATTATGTATACTATTTACATTGTTTGGACTATCATCCTCATCTTTGTTGCTATATTTATCACAACTTTTCGGCTGTTGTATGCTCCGGCCTTCTTCAGGTGGTTGGAATGTCGAACTGAACCCTTGAGAACAAATGGCACAGTGGATAAAGGCATTAGTTAGATCCAGTGACAGGACCTAAAGAGTGGAAGTTCAATACCCGGTTAAGGCAGTGGAGAACTTGGAGAGGGGAATTAACAGGAGATAACTGGTAACTGACATCCATTAGACATGGCATGTGGAACTAGAATAGTCTACCCCAGGGAGCGAATTAAAGGGATTAGTTGAACATTCTAGCTACCTGAAGAAGGTTGGAGTGTACAACAGTCAAAACATTGTGATAAATATGGCAACAAAGATGAGGATGATAGTCTGAACAATGTAAATAGAAAACAACTTTTTTTAGAATAAAAATGGATTCAGCGGCTGGTTCATGTTTTTACCAAGAGTATTTGTGTGTACTGTAAGTGAATGTAACAAATTCGACTGGAATTTGAACTTGGGTCGCAGATTTCTCAGTCTGAGCCTCTATCCATTACATCACCACACATCAGTAATGGTACAAATACATGATATATACAATCCTATTCAAAAATCTATTGAATGTTAACAGATTAACTGTTATGCAATGTCAAGTTACCAACTCAGCATTTCTTTGACCTTACCAGATATTTCAGTTCTTGAAATCCTTTTACCAGAGAGAGAGAGAGAGAGAGAAGAAAAGAAAAAAAAAAATAAGGTAGTCATTCTGTAACTTTAGGCTCTAAGTTCTGGGTAACATCTCAAATAGTATCAATTAAAAATGTTGAAACAAAAATACAATATTAATTACATCTGGAAGAGTACTTCTTCCTTGGATCAGAATATCTGTCTCCTACTTTTCTTTTATCATTTCACTCCAAGTAAGGCAATAAAGCCACTAAGACACAAAGAGTTACTGAATGTGAAAGAATATGTGAAAAAGAAAAACATTAAGGTAGAATAATAAACGGAACAGGAATTAAGAATGCAGAAGATAACAATTGACATTGCATTTAAAGTTTTGAAAATCAAAGTTGACTGAAAAGCAAGAAACTTGGAGAGGGTTCCATAAGTGAGAAATGCAAAAGAAACTTAGAGCTTCATCTAACCATTTCAGCTGTAAAATAAGACCTAGCTGCCAATCTAGTACTGCACTTAAATTTACAAAGTTGAAGTACCAAAGAGGAAAGCTAATCAGAACAATTACCACAAAAATATTTATAGAAAAGGCACAAGGAAGTTATGTTACAACAGTGGGAAAGTAACTGAAAGTGAGATACCAGGTCAGGACTGATAACATTGCAGATTTAAAATTTTATCCAGAATCTCTAAATGCATAGCAGAAGCACCAGTCCCAATGTAACAGCAATATTCAATGCTTGGACAAATAGCTGACTTATAATTGTGTAAGATAGGTTCTGGTGAGAAAAGTTATCTAGCACGACACAATGAACCAACTTTCATAAGCAGAAGACCTATCAATTGATTCAATATAATCCTTTTGCTTCATCTAGCTATTTCAATGGTAAAATGAGACCTAGCTGCCAATCTAGTACTGTACTTAAATTCATAAAGTCAAAGTACCAAAGATTTACAAAGAAAAAATACATAGTGCATCAAATTCCTGCTGAGTTTTTCATGTCCACTCTTACACTAATACTCTCAGGAAAGATATGAACCCATCCAGCTATGCATTATATAGCAGAGCAGACTAGAGGCTCTATCCTTGGCTGGCAACCAGTCTAAGAGAAGAACAACTGAATTCAAAACTGTTTGGTGTGCTAATGAGTAGAAAGAAGCTTTTCAGCTTTGGTTGGCAATCAATATAAAGATACTAAGAAAAAAACAAAGAAGCACACATCTCCAGCAGCTTAAACTAATCATGGGGATATATCAGCCTGTAAAAATGCACAATGTCTGAAATTTGTAGTAATAAAAGTTAAATTTAACTCAATATGGCACATTTACTTTTGACCAACAGCTTATCCAGAATCAGAGTCAACTCCAAAGTACAAGAGCAAGACTGAGAGAAAGTGACGAATGAAAAATGTTTTTTTTTGTGGGGGGGGGGACAGAGATCACAGGACAAAGAAAACTTGTCTATATAAATGACTATTCCACCACAAAATATACTACCTAAAAATAAAATCTGGTTTACTACTAGATATTGTTTTATTTTTCACTCATGAGTAATGATCTGGCTGAAGGGTAATTTTTAATCCACAAACGTTTGAAACTGCAAGAAACTGCACCCTGTCAAAGAACCTGGTGTCTGGTCTGAGCTGCAATGCAACAAATTCTTAAGTTGTGTGATTGCACAATCTGTCACAGGTAGAGATAGCATCAACTTTTCATGAGCATTGTGGTAATATATCTGACCTGTTCAGAGTTAAACAGGGATATTTATAAACTCATAAATTTTTACAGATACAAGAAGAAATGGCTTATGCTCTGGAATTTGTAAAGATTCAATCTAATCTCAATTGACAGCCATGATTATTTGACCAGAGGGGGAGGAGATAACGTAAGTTGAAATAATATATTTGTTTGTCATGGAATCAGGAAGTATATGTGATAGGGTGTGAATTAACAGCAAGTAAGACACAGATTGGATTTTCTGAAGAAAAAGAGAAAATAATTTATTTTTTTGTTTTTTTTAAAAGTAGGAATTTTATCTTCTGGGGGTGGGTAAATTGGTGCAAAGGAGGAGGTAAGTTTTCAAGTCTACAGATAAGGATAATATAGACAACTTGATGAAATAGAGAGTTCTGCTCAAAAGTCCAGACGACAAGGTTTTTGGGAGGTTTCCATTTCTCATCAGTGTCAGAGGTTGGCATTTAAACCCAAGTTAAAAATAAATAAATAAACAAGTAAAAAAAAAAAAAAAGTAAAAATTTTTTAGAGTCACATTCACCATGATCCTGAAAGGAGAAATTAGAGAAAGGAAATAAAAAAAAAACGAAAAAAAAAAAAAAACGAATTAAAGTTTGAAAATTTTCATTTCCTAAAGAATCAAGTGGATTATTTTCTAAATTTTTCCTCATTTATAATTCATTTATCTCTCTCTTTTTTTTTTTTATTATTATTATATACAAGAGGAGGTCTTAATAATTGGGGAGGCTGGAATTGTTCTCAATATGCCATAAGTGGAGATGTCTTCATAGAAGGATTTCAAAATTCCTTTGAAGGGTCAAGTGCAAATTAATACATGGAAAAGATTCATATAAAATGATAACAAATAAAAATTAAATGAAAAATAATAAATGTATAAATATACTCCACTGTTCTATAAAAGTACAATTTGTAGCCCTTGGGTGGGGTAAAGGGGTCAAGATTTATAAAACTGATTATAGAACATAGCTTGATCCATTTTAAATCTAAATGAAAATTCCTAGTTTCAGAATAAGCTTCAATCCCTTATTACAATTGAAGGATATATTTCAAAAGTGATTTATTTTCTACACTATTTACTGGGACTACTGTCCTCATCTGTCGCCATATTTATTACATTTTGGGCCATCTTCAGATGGTTGGAATGTCGAACTGAACCCTTTATTTTGCTCGCAGGGGTAAACTGTTCTAGTTCCACATGCCATGTCTAATGGATGTCAGTTCTTATCAGTTATCTCCTGTTAATTCCCCTCTCCAAGTTCTCCACCACCTTAACCAGGTATTGAACTCACACTCTTTGGGTCCTGTCACTGGATCTAACCAACGCCTTTATCCACTGTGCCATGTGTCCTTGATTTATTTTCGCTACAATTTATCAACAGATAAAAAACTACTAAAAAGTTTCCAAATCAATGCAATTCTTAAAATCTGACTAAATACCAAAATTTAGTTTTTTTGAATCCCTTCTTAGTTGCCCCAAGAATTTTTCAAGACTCTCTGATTCTATTCCTGTAAATCTATCATTAAACTACCCTTCATCTAAAGATAATATATATATATATATATATATATATATATATGAGAGAGAGAGAGATAAAACACCCTTGAAAATGGCTAAAGAAGTGGCCAAAAACACTTGGAAGCATGAAAATTATGGAAAATCCCTGTAGTCCCTTATTCCTACAAAACAGAGAAAATATGGATGCTGGAAAAACTTAATAAAAAATTAGTTAAATTTTCCTTGCCAGTCATTTTTAATAAAAGGTTGCTGCCCATATATATATATATATATATATATATATGTATGTATGTATGTATATATAGGGTGTGATGGGTAAGTTGTTGCCATTTAAAATTTTTAATTTTGTCCATGTGTGTTGTTTATTTTTGATTCTGTCAACTGCACAGTATTGTATGGTCTGTTGGACACCATCTGTGAGAAAAAGAACACCATGACGCAATTCACTCCGCCAATCAGCATGCTGTATTGCTTGGCATTCATGCCAGAAGCTCCAATACAAAGATTTCAGAGTGTTTGGTTATCAATCTGAAGACAATGCAGAGGATTCAGAAAGAGTTGTTTGAGTCTAATGGTAATTACAAAAGGTATGGCAGCTCAGAAAAGTTACTATGATAGTTCTGATAAGAAAAGGACTCCTGAATTTGTTGGAGAGGGCATCACACTCAACATGGAGGCCTATATCAAGTGCCTTGAGGACGTAGTTAGTGCTACTCTGGATCAAGAGGGTGGCTGCTGGAAGACCCTATGTCTGGCAACAGAACTCTGCACCATGCCACACAAGCAGAAGAACCCAGTCATGGCCGTCAGACAATTTCTGCGACCACATCATTCCTTACATCTGGCCACCTAACTCCCCAGACTGCAACTCCCTTGATTATTAGATGTGGGCGCAGTTGAACGAGACAGCAACAAAACTCGGTTAATACCGAAGATAAACTAAAGGCAAGGATTGTGACAGTATTCACCAACTTAAACAAGGAGACTGACCAGAAGAGCTGTAGGAGATCCCCAAGTCATCTGAAGGGCCTGGTTGCAGCCAATGTCAATTTTATTGAATAAATTCACTCTTTAGTATTTCAAGATATGTTTGTGTAATTTTGGTAAATATTTCTGTTAAAATGAGATGTCAGTATTATTTTCATTTTTGCATAATTTAGATTTATCCATCACACCTATATATAGTGATGACAGATCTATATAGGTTGTTCCAAAGACCGATTCAAAAAACGTTGGTATAATCACACTACCACTTTCAGGTGGGAAAAATGCAGGTACATCAAACCAGCGGACCATGTCTGGAAATTAAAGGATGAACATGGCAAAAGCCCAAACATGAAGTGGAGTACCTTGAAAAATGTCAAACCTAGCAGAACAAGTGGTAGCAGTTGTAGGTTGTGCCAGGAAGAGAAGCTGGCTTTAGCAACATATGAACAGCCATGTGCTGTTAAATCATAGAACAGAGATAATGTCTAGGTGTAGACATACAAGTAAAAACCTTATCAGCCTGTACAACTACTGATGAAGAATAATAAATTTTCTTTTTTTTTTTTTTTTTTTTTAATTTTTATGCTTACACTGCCTCTCTTTCTCAACTTCCAGTGCCATAGCTGAATAATTGTAGTATGGTATAGTATTACAAATACTTAGTACCACATACCTGACGGTCTCAAACAAGGTAGTGTGCAGTTATACCAGGTGTTTTTACATCCTTATTTTCACCCTATACAAGACCCAAGAGCCACTCAAGGTAGAGGCTTACTGCGTGGTGTTATATGAGCATAAAAGACAAGAAATTAAGTTCATGGGGCTTTGCAGGAAAGATAATAATTAACCCTAGACTTGAAGAGGTCAAGATTGTAGTGATTGGGAAAACATTATGTTGGGAGTCTGATTCAAAAAGCTGCTGTTCTTGAGAAGCTGTCTGAATGGAACCTATTTCTTGTCACATGCTTTAAATAAGGAAGTGTTCAACTTTGAACTTTTTAAAAGGTTGGGATGCTAAATAAGGAATTCTAGTTTCAAGTCTCGAAATTCCATAAAGTTATAAAGTCTCATGTTTCTGACCAACACACATATCCACAGCACTTTGAAATGTTAGAATAAATTTTATAGTTAAGCAATTTTTTTTTCATGTTTAGCATTTTGAAATTTTAGCACAAGACTGATGCAAATATGGATTCAGGACAAATTAATAACAGCTTTGAGATACTTACTCCATTAAACAAAAAGGTAAAACTTGATTTGTTTAGTAAAAAAAAAAAAAAAAAAAAAAAAAAAAGCTTTATTACACATCTCAAGTGAGTTTGCCAATGTAAATAATTTATTGTTTCTTGGGTTTTCCATTCTATATTTAGGCAAAAATATCACTCCTAATGAAATAAATTCTAGTGTACCTACCCAACTGATATTTTCATAAGCCCTTAGTATGAATGCTGGGTTGATTGAATAAAGTGAAAGTCATCTGTCTTTAGGTTGTTTCGGGATTTTCTCGCTCATTAATCAAAGAGTAATCCTCAAAGAATTCTTTCCAGTTCCACTAATGGGCCATAAATCAACTTCATTTGTCAAATAACACTGACATTTCAAACTTAGAAAACATTTTCTTTTTATATGAAAATACACTTAGAATGTGGATAAGGCTGTCTTTTTTGTTTCTAGGGAAAAATTACTTTAAGACTAGTGGACTTGTTGGGATTTTGTTAGAGTGTTTTAATTATTGCATGTGGCTTTGTCTAAACAAACAGGTTAAGTATTTTAAAAATACTAATTTAATTTAGAAGAACAAGGAATAGCCAAATAAAAAGCACAAGAAGTTTTTTTTTTGTTTTGTTTTTTTCCAAACAAGCTTTATTGAATAATACTGACAAGGTTTTTTTCGTCTTTTTTTAATCATTTCATCCCAAGCAAGGCAATAAAGCCACTAAGATGCAAGGGGTTACTGAGTGTTAGAGAATATCAGAATTTTTTTTTAAAAAATTCTTGATGCTGAAATACACCTTTTATATATATATATATATATATAAAGAAAATAATAACATCTGGCCACTTGTATTCAAGGATAACCGTCTCCTAGGGCGGCTAGCTAATCCCTATTGCAGACGCTTGCTCAGGCACATTTGTGTTTGTTCAACATCCACAGAGCCCACCTGTGGTTTATACTGCAACTATGCTGAGCAGACCTTAGTTACAGTTTCTGGGTGAGAGCATGTTATCTAGTGTGATCAACAATTTGAACAAGACCAGCACACTCAGACCATCGGTCCCGATGACTTGTGACTTTGTGCTAGCACAGCTATTAACAGCCCCCAAGTGTTCTGTCTACTCAATTTCACTCACAAGGCTTGCATCAACTTGTGACATGGTTTTCAGACACTTTCCAAAAGGTGCCACATGCTGGGATTGTTCCACTCCAGACCAATAACATCAGAAAGTCTCCTTCCTGACAAATGGTTATATATATATATATATATATATATATATATATATATATATATATATATACACACACACACTACTAAATAAAAGATCAGAACTCATCCCAAGATGCAGATATGAAAATAAATTTTTACTGTTACTTAAAAATCAAAATCTGAAGACAAGAACAAAAATAAATAATCCAAACAAATAAATAAATAAACTAAGAAAACAATAAACAAACCACGTATGCAGAGATAAACACAAGAAAGCGTAATAACAACCAACAAATAATCAATAATAAATAAGTTAACACTATACATACCAAAAAACCTGCATTCAGATCCACAATTATTCCCACTCAATAGCCCCTAGAATAATTTGAAACAACCATTACCACCCACCAAAATAACCATTAAAATAATACAATAGATTATCGACAATACAATGCAATAGACTATCCACAATGCATCACTGATCTGTATATGTAAGTAGACAAGCTAAAACACAATGCACATAGCTTGACAATTGCGTTAACGGATTTATTAATCCAACATTTTTATTACTTCAAATGTTATTATAGTGGATACTTTGTATTTGAAATAGATGCATCATCTTAATTTAATAAACAGTATGTATTATGGCTATTTGCCTATATATTCCATTCAATAAATCTTAGTAAAGAAAAAGGGGCTCCCAACAGAGATTAAACCCTCCTTTGTGAGGAAACTACCATTTGATCCAGTGAGATTTACCCTCAGCATGGTATTAAATCAAGGCAATGTGTTTCAATAATTATTGTTCTCAACAGATATTGAGGATTTCACTGACAGAAATTTTGTTTAATTTGATATACAAGGTGGTCCAAAAGTCATGTCACCCCCTACATATTATAATTTTCTATTTAAATGCTCTGTGGGGTATTATCAAGAAGAGATTTTCACATGAACAATACCAGAATACCTATCAGTTGAAGGATGCCATTAAGAGATCCTTCGCAACATTCAACAAAGCACAGATTCGTAAAATGCCACACAAGACATAGCGAAAATGATGGTGTTCATACAGACCTTCTCAACATGTGACGGAGTCAATAAAAATGAATAAACTGAATCCAGCACATATGCTTTGTATTACATCTTCCGTTGTTCTCATTACTTTTTGGTAGGGGGGTGACAAGACATTCTGACCACCCCGTATGTTAAATTATATAATTTTACGTATTAATTGCTAGTATTAATGTCTGGCAATATTATTTTATTAAATCTTAATATTAAATAATTTGATAATCAGCATTTCAATTAAATAGAAACATTATGATAACAACGGGTGTAAATAATGTACCATATATACTCATGTAATGCACGATCTGATGTAGCTTGCAACCACCAAATTTTCACTTATAAAAAATGATTTTATTATGTATCATGCAAGTTCCTTTTTGAGAGACCAAATTACAACAGACTAACCTCTTTTCGTCTATCTCATCTTCTAGTTAAATAAGTTAAAAAAGTAAATCAGAATGATAAAAGTATTGTTAGTAACGCTATACTTGTTGTGTAAACACACAGTCATAAACAACCAAACAAGGTCAGCTAAACATCTTATAAACAATGGAAAAAAAATGCATATTCACTATGTTTGTATTTTATAATATGATACAAATATATGAATATTACATGTACTATTATTGGATACAGATAAGTAAAACATCAGTTTTATCAAAATCGTGTTTATTTTAAATACAACTGTAATTTCTGACTACATTAAATGGATATATACTTTGGTCGATAGCTTAGCCAGGCCAGCAATATATATGCTAATTTTATATCTCATGTATGATGCGACCCCCTTAAAATTAGCTTCAAAATTAATTCTTAAAAAGTCGCCTGATACACAAGTATATACAGTAAATAAAAATCTTTCTCTATCCTTTAGTATTGAATTCATTTTCTAAAAAAAAACTTTTTTTTGCTATTCCTACGAATTCTGTGTCAATCTTCACCCACTTTTAATTTCAAGATCTCATTCACAAAACAGCAATGACGTAATGGTAATATTAGCTGTTTCCCTATAAGGAAATATTTGGCAGGTTTCTCAAGTACAGTAGTTGTTCTTGCTCTTTCCAGTGTTGATAGGGGAGGGGGTTCCCTCCCTAAACTTTTATTTAAAGTGATGTGGAATTTTTTTTTTTTTTGTTTTTTTTTTTTACAGCTTATCAACCCTTTTCTGGGTTATTTAAAGCCAAAATATTTTGAATTATAAGAATAATGATTTTTTTGTGAGTGGAAATTACATTAACAATTTTCAGGAATCAATGATTTTTCCAGATACAAGTCCTACTATTTAACCCATAGCTGGGGGAGAAGACATGGCTTTATACCTTTCTCCCAAGGGTATGTAAAACAACTGGAGTTCAAACATAGTGCTCCAATTTCTTATTTTGAATTGCTATTCATGACACCACCCACACACCCCTATGAGAATATAGAAATAAAAAGCAGTATAAAAAAAAAAAAACACACACACACACAATGCAATATTTGGTTAATAATTTAAATACTGTTACACAGTTTCAACAAGAGATATGATGTTTCAATTATGGTGACATACATGGCTGTTAAAAAGAATTCTCATAAATTAAGACATCTTTGTGGAAAAAAAAAGTACATATTATAATGAGTTACTACAAAATTTAAACAAATTCCTGAGATACACAATTCGTTATTTCATGCATCACAACATTTTAATATCTATGATTACCTGTACATAATAGTTAATTAATTTTTATTATAAGCTTATCTTGGACCAGAAATGGCAATTTTTTTATTTTAGTTAAGCAGGAAATGACTTATTATAAACATGAATTTCAAGTGGGCATTTGAAACCACTTTTCATTAGGCAATCATTGCTTAACTGAACTCAATTTGACCATGGTGAAGGAAAAACATTCACCGTGGAGATAAGATCATTTTCAAGTTACAACATCTGGATCTACCAAATTGCTTGCTTTTAAAGTGGAGATCCCAATCCTCACCCGACAGATACACAAGGGGAGGTCCAGAAATTACTCAGCACTTACCTTTAAAGAGCCCAGACATCATAATATGACCCTAAACCTTTCATTGCAATGGAGAGGTGCTACTTAGATTTGGTTGCTTAGCTGATAACAAACACTATGGGTTATTTAACACCGAAATCAAAATATTTTGAACACAATTGTATGCCTTCAACTACAGTAATATTGTACATATTTTTATACATTCAGGGTAAACATATTTGTTTTGATATATATGGTTTGTAGATGATATTGTGAATTCTTGATATTTTCTTAAAAATTTAAAAAAAAAGTGTTACTGGTAATTTTACTATAAAAATGTATTTCTGTACTTTTTTAGTGTTGTATCGATGGTCATTTTGTTATAAAAATTTACTGTTGATTTTTTTGTTTTTTTTTTGGGGGGGTCACTATCTGCCCATAGCTGGGACCCTAATAGGTGGTACCACCCCAGATCAGAGTGGACTTGGGAACAGCAACAGTCAAGAGTTGGTTCCACACACTTCAAAATTTCCAATCTCTTAATCAAAGGCCTTACCTCCAGATGTAATTTACCATACCCAGGTCAAGGGTACTGCTTGGAGGTCACATCATCTTAGAATTGAGCTATCATGCTTGTTACCCACTTGGGACTGAATAATTGAAGTTCTGGTTAAACAGTTTACAAATAAGATACAGGTATTTATTTTCTACTTTCTAGAGCTTCTAATTAAATTTCAGAAGTATGTATGTATGCATGTATATGATAGACTCTCCCGTTGAGTTTGAGGCATGAGGTTCCAACGACAGAATTATCTGCATGCTTATGACAGGCATGACTTTAGAAGCCAGCTTGAGAATTGCACAAAAGACCACAAACAGTACAGGATAAAGTACTGCATGCAAGTGCAGCAGGAACACTCAGCTGTTTTATTTCACTTTAATGTTTCACACAGTTGAAGGATGCTTACTGCTTCATGGTGCTTTATTCCTGCATGTCTATGACAGGCATGATTTTTATGGAACTAATTAGATATAGTTGTCTGAAAACCAATACAATGATTTGTTTAAAGTGTGAGTGTGTGTGTCTGTGTGTGTGTAAATTCTTAAATCCATAACTATAAGCATTTAAAATTATAACTCACATCCTTTGATATACTTCCTATCCTCTTATATACCTCTCCATTAATTTATTTTAGATTATGATTCTTAAAATGTTTTTTGTGCATATATAATACTAGTAATACTTCCAGATAAATTGTTTTACACCCATAGTTATTCTACACATACTGTCCAACAATAGGTCAAAATTAGATTATAAAAGTTATATTAATATCCCATACTTCTTATATACTTTTCTGCTTATATTTTAATTTCTAAGTCAAAAACTTTTTTTTTAAAACCCAGATAGCTTATATATTCAAACATGCCAAGAAAAAAAATCACCACCTTTAGATTAATTTACAAAACACTTTCATTGATTTAGCTTGTTTTTTTTTTTTTATAATAACCAAAAAGAACATTCTCAATTACTACTACAACTATCCTTTCAATCTATCCCTCCTACCTCTTTCATTGTATTACTATCTCCTATTCCCACCCCTCACTCTTAGAAGGCTTAGAAATGCTGTGCCTAAACTTTTGACCATTGGAATTTCTCCAGTCTGGCCATCACTTTAACATCTTACCCATCCTTCACCAAACTGCTATTAACAAGCACTATTGTTTTACTCCATCACCTTTTTGCTTTATGTATGTTTTTTCTCAAACAAATGAAAAAAAGGAAGTGACATTTCACATACGGCTTACTTACAAGCAGAATTGTTTATAACCATTTTTGGTTCTCACCAGTCAAGGTGCAATTGAAATGCACCGAAACGAAGTTGCATCTTTGTAGTGAGTAAACTGTTTTCTGAATTCAGAGTTGTCCTTCTCCTAGACCACTTGACACCCAAGGCTATTGGACCCAGTCTGTACTGCTATTTACACATAACTGATAGAGAAGAGATGGAGTTATACCTTTCCCAAGGGTATTTGCATATATATAAAAATGGAGAATGTTTATCAAGCCAATGTTAAAAGCAATGATGTATAAAATATGGTATATTTCGGGTCCACCAACAACCCTGGAAGTAGGGGTTTTGGAGGCATAGAAGATGCTATGTCAAGAGCACAAGCCTTTCTAAATAGATATGAGATTGCAAACATAAATTCAGTATATACACAGTTGTTGAAAGTAAAACTATAAAAAAGGTATAAGAGTATAGGACAGTTTCTCAGAAGTGTGAATTGAGTTTGGAGTTAGAAATTCTGAATAAGACCACCTCATTAATTAAAAAAATATTTAAGCTCATTATTGTGTCTTAAAAATTATTTTTAAGTTCATAGATTTTATTTTTTTCATAAGAGCTTGTATTATAGAGTAACAGCATCATTCACTGTCAATTTAGGAAGGAACAGATGACAAAACAACAACAGTACTATGACACATAAATCTATTAAATAATGTAACCAAAAGGAAGGAAATTTCTATCACTACTTTGAACAAAGGATGTGGGATTGTTATCATGAATAAGAACATCTACAACAAAAATATGACAAGTGTTTATAGGAAGAAAAAAGAAATCCAGAAAATTGTTGACTGATAGGTTGGTTACTTAACTGACATATCAACCACGATAGGCCTAGAAACTTTTGAAATGGTTAAAAATCACTGTACAACAAAGTTGTGAAACAAAAACTAGATTTCAAATAACCCTTAAAAAAACATTTCAAATCAAGAATGTCCATATATTTTCCCTGCAAGAATTAAACAGTTACTGCATTGTTTACTTCCTTTTTTATAGGAGAGTGCAGAAGCTGGTGAACTGGAAGTTGTTTGTGCTTGGCCTATAAAAATGTCAGACGAGTGGTATTGTGTTGCACACATTATGAGTACAATTGTAGTTAAAGAACAGCACACATGTCAATACCTGATCAGTATTGACTGTGTAGAGATGGTCTATGATGTTGAAAGACCTGAAGCCCCTAATGATCCTTGGCTAAAAACATCACTGATGAGGTGTGCCAAAGCATCAAACCAATGTATTTCACGAAAAAATTTCAAAAAAATATTCTCCATTCAAGGAAATTTACAAAACTATGCCATTTAAATATATTGTGCTGATAGCTACTTCATCTTATACTGGAGGATTTTGCCAATTTCTTACATACAAAGTAGGAGGTTGGCTTATATTCACATCAACTTATGCATAAATATATACAGTATTCCAGATAAAATTTTAAATGGTAATGTTAATATTAGTTGTTTCCTTATAAGGAAACATTTGGTATTCATTGACCAAACAGCCAGTGCTACTTTTGGTTGAAATGTATAAAATCTTTCTATTAAACCATCAGGAAAATAGGTTTCAAAGGTTCATTGTTGGTTTTCTCAGTATTGATGGGGGCTTCCATCCTAACTTTTTGTTTGTAGTAGTGTGGAACATCAAAATCTTGATTATGTCATGTTCTCTTCAAGATAAAGGTTATCTATTTTAGTTGTTACTGCTGTTGAAATTACACAAGTGACGTGGTTTCTGTTATTTGGTATAGAGTTTTGTGATTCTGTAGTGGAGTCCATGACATTCCAAAAAAGACCATCCTCACCAAGATCCACCAGCTTCATTTGCTTAATCCTTCCCAAATAAGATAGGATTCACTAAATTCATTGTTTAAAATCCCAGCCTGGCACCAACAGTCCCATTTAGGCCTTACAGAGAAACTAGCTTAAAATCTTGGCTTATATAGAACTGGCTGGTCTTGAAAGATGGAAAATTGTAAATTTTAAAATTCTAACCTCATATTGTAGTTGCCAACCTTTCCCTAATTAAAAATAAGTTCAACTACTTTACAAATACTAAACTTAAAAAAGTTCTACATTTATTTTAAATAAAAATAACACAATGATTCCAACACTTGAAAATTGCTTCAGCATGAAACTCTGAGTCGTGCAATTAATGTAAGATATTATGTATATTTCTTAATTAAAATATATAATATATATATATATATATATATATATATATATATATATTAAATAAATAACTCTGTTATTTAACATTGAGCACTGTTCTTACACTATAGAGTATTTATATGTATTTGTATACAATTGCTCACTCATATACCTACCTATATTAACACATTCAGTTATATGACAGAGATAAGAGTAACAATGAGAAATTGATATTAAATATTTGCATAGAATATTAATATTCAATTGAAATTGTAATGAGTACCAGCTGGATACTCATTGTGAGTTTGGATTACAAGCTGTCCAGTCACACAATTATGACCTCATATTACAGAATGGACACACACAAAACCAACCAGATACAGAAAAAAAGATTTGTAAATTTCTTCAATTACTGTTTTTTTTTTGTCTTTTTTTTTATGTCTATATTTTTTTTTTTTTTTTTGATCATTTATTGGCACATGCAAGAGAGGGCTGAACATTTCTTCTTCCAACCTACTTCCAAAATTCTGATCAAATATCGATTTTTTTTTTTAAGGAAGATTAAGGACAGACACCCACCTCAGTCAGGCAACTTTTTAGTACTCTACAAAATATATATATATATATATAATATTTCCATATTTGAAATCAAGAATTGTTAGATACATTGATAACTGAAGAAATTCAATTTAAAATCAGAAATAATAAGCATGTATGGAAGGTCAAAAGTGACAATTCTGTATCTATGAACTAATGAGACATTGCAAATGCATAGCATTAAACATTTACACTACTTACACTGTTCGGACTGTTGTCCTCATTTTTATTGTCATATTTCAACCATTATACACTTTGGCTTTCTTCAGTTGATATACAATGGAATTTCAAACCAAACCCTTTATTTAGTCCACTGGTGTAGATTGTTCTAGTTCCATAGTGCCATGCCTTTTCTGGATATCTAAAGTCTCAGCCATTTAAAAGGGGAAATAGAAGATTCAGGCATGGCTGACCATATATGGAGGGAAAATTGAGATACTGCCCTCTGTGGGATGAGGTTGAAATAATAGGCAGAGAACATCACTGGAAAATTATGAAAACTTAAGAAATCAGTGCAGATGTTAGGCCATGAAAATCTCCTAAACTGACTAAGCATTGGGCATGAATACAATATGGGAACCAGTAACACAGAGTGCTAGAAAAAAACAACAATAAACAAATAAATTGTGATATGAGCTATGGTAAAAATGTTTACTGAGACATTAGGTTTTTATAAGCCCCATATAAAAATTCATACATATGGCCCAGTGGATAAAAGCATTGGTTGAGTAAACCAAAGTGTCACTTGCCCTAAAGAGTTGTGAGTTCAATACCTGGCCACAGCAAAGGTGAAGAAAAACTTGGGGAGTTGAGTTACTAAAGGGAAATAACTGAAACTGAGATATCCAGAAAAGGCATGGCAAGTAGAACAATACAACATATATCACCTGAAGAAGGCCAGAGACTACAACAGCTGAAATGTCAGGAATATGAGGGTAAAGATGATGACAACAGTTCAAAGTAAATAGTATAAATAGTAAAATAGTTACAATACCTCATGTTGGAAATATAGACAGAAGCATTAAATATGATTTATGACTTGTTGGGATCCCCGCATATCATGATTTAATGGAGACTTCCCCCTCTACCTTTTGAATAAGAAATCACATTTATCTCTTTAGAAAGGTTTAAAAAAAAAAAAAAAAAAAAAAAAAAAAAAAAAAAAGAGTTACATCTTGCTCGTATGTTTTTCTGCCCAAAAAGGTACAAATAAAACTTTTGCCGCCATTCTTTTTTTTTTTTTTTTTCTTTTAATTTCTTTGCGGCAGAATTTCAGAGACATTGATGAATCAGCATTGCAAATATTTGGGGAATGTGTCACAAGTAAGTGCTTAACTAAGAAATAAATTTTATTATTGCTTAAATCAACCATGCACAAAGCAATGTCATAACAAGATAGATTTTGAGAACAGGTATCAAAATATAGTGAAATGTGACTATAAATCTAATAAAATTTCAAAACCACAAAAAAATCATGAAAAATGACAAATGGATGCATTATACTGGATAACTAAAAAAAAAATTTTGTTTTAATTATTTCATCCTAAGCAAGGTAATAAAGCCACTAAGATACAAGGGAGTTACTGAGTGTAAAAGAATATGAGAAAAAGAAAAACATTATTATAAATAGAACAACAGAAAAACAACATTGCCTTTAAAATTTTTGAAGCTCAAGACTTTATAACAACCAGTTTTGACAGCATAGGTACACTAGTATATGTATATTTTTTTTAAATTGATTTTTTAATCAATATTTTTTCACTTTTGCTTTGTTTATTTTCCTCAAAAGGAGTAGTTAGGTTTGCCTGTATCCACTTTTCCATCAAGGAAACAATTTCTAGAGACAAAATATACCTTTACCAATTCGGTCACAGGGGCCCTCATTGATAGAGCAAGGTTTTAATTATCTACTTAAGGAATATATATTCCTCATTGGGAGTTCTATGAATCTATATCAGATAGCTTCATTTTCATGCCAGAAACTGAGACAGTAATTTGGGAATGGGATTTTTGTTATCCAACATTATTCCTGTAAAAGAAATCTTCTTAGTATAAGAAATGATGTCAGATAATTAAAAAAAAAATCCATTCTAAAATTAGTGTTGGTTCAGGTATGAAACTGAAACAAGCAGATATAGATTCATAGAACTCACAATGTGGAATGGGCATTTCTTAAATAGGTAATTCAAACTTTGCTCTATCAATGCAGTCTCCATGGCCAAATTGGTAAAGGCACATTTTGATGAAAAAGGGCATACAGGTTCAATTCCTGTTGGAGGCACAATATTTCTTTACTAGGACTTTTCAAACTAGGTCAGTTGTTATTAGGTTTGGTTTGTTTTGTTTTACTGCATATCAACCTCAATGGGTCATTTAATGCCAACAACTTTTCTAATTTTTTTTTTTTTTTCTTGGTAATATTTTTGTTTTGTCAAAAATCTATTTGTTAATATTTTTTTCCTCAAAAATGTAGTATTTTTGTTTTGTCAGAAATCTATTTGTTAATATTTTTTCCTCAAAAATGTAGAGCTCGTAATATTATTTTATAGCTGGTAACCATGTTTCAAAAACTGAAGCTAAAACTTCAAATTTAATTATAAATTTAAATTAAAAGTATTGGTTCTGTTTCATCTTCAAGCAAAAAGAAAAATAATAAGTTATTCCAAAATTCACTTGAAGATGAAACAGAACTATTTTTAATTTAATTATATAAAATTAAATTTGAAGTTTTTAGCTTCAGTTTTTGAAACATGGTTATTACTGTGTAGCAAACAAAACAACATTTTAAACCAGTTAATTTATAATATTTATGCTCTGTAAATTTACATTGAGCACTGTTTTGTAAAAATAAAAAATATCAATAAGAACACTGGATTATATATCTTAGTGTTCTTTCTTTTTATATATATATATATATATATATATATATATATATATATATATACACATAATTTTAAGGTATGCCATATTTATGTGAAAAAATGCTCAATATCAGAGATAGAGGGTATGTAAATATAAAAGTGAATACTGAGGTCTACACCAAGCAATAACCTCAGTATCCACTTGTGTGTGGCCATAGACTGCTATTCCGCGACTGTTATTATCTCATAGCAATCTTCTATGTTAGCATAACAAAACATTATCTTTGTTAAAATGTCCACATAACCAGTATGAAGATGGCTCATTTTTTAACTGAAAGCTTAGATCAATGACCAACTTAATAAAAAATATCCAAATGTTGGACAATTTTTGTCTTTATTTTCACTTGAAATTAAAGCAAACATACAAACGGCTCATCAGAAATAGACATTCATTATTAGTGTATATATATATAAAGGAAAAGCTTAACACATCACAAAAATATGATAACAACACATGATTTATTACCATATTTTCGTAATGCATTAAGCTTTTCCTTGATGTATATCATATTGCTCAGCATTCCATACTGTGAGCTTTCTACGAATTTATTTTTTAATATTTTATATTAAAAAGAATGACTTGGATTATCCTTTCCACTTATGGATTTGAGATATATATATATATATATATATATATATATATAGCTTCAGTTTTATACTGAAAACAAACAACAGGAATTTTAGTATTTTAGAAATTTTAATTTTAGATTTCATTTTAATAATTTTGGGATTTTTTTTTCTTTTTAATTTTGTTTTATCTGACATTATTTCTTAGATTTGTTTTTTTAGGTGCATAAAAATCTCATGGTGGCCCTAACTTAGCAGTGATTGGATTTTTTCATAATATGCAATCAACAGGTGGGGACATAAAATCATTTGAAGGATGAAAAAGTGTAAAAGGGGTTTCTTGAACTGGAGTGGGGGCATGAGAGAGGGATTTTTTTTTTTTGTTAAAAAGTCCACTACTCCTATTAGGCATCCAAGTGTGCATGTGAAAAACACTAGAAGTGAACACACTTAACATTTAATTATAGCATTTTATTTCTATATTTTTGTTTTCCTTCCTGAAGAGTCCAAAAAGCAGAAACTGCAGTAGTACAAAGTTGGGCAGATACTAGATTACTTTTAAATTCATAATTTTATTTATACTCTGCTTTCAATGCTGAGCACTTTATTTAACTGCTGTCTTTTCCAAACAGTATACTTCTACCAATTATATATATATATATATATATATATATATGTGTGTGTGGGTGTGTGTGTGTAAAATAGTCATTCAAAGAAAAATCAATAAAATCAATGTATTTAATGGTGAACTCACTTTGTTAACAGATTAAGAAGGCATTAACACAGTGACCACTGACTGAATGACACAATTCTTGTTTTTATTAATTGTACAATGGATTAGATGTTCAGTCCATATTGTTTGCGAGTACTTTCAGTAAAAACATTTACCATCCTCAGAAATGTTATTGTTTTTCCTCAATTTCAGGTAATTTGGGGTAAAATTCCAAGATGAAAATGAATGTGATACTTGTCAAAAAATGTTTTATTAAAAAGTGTGCTATTTTTTTACAGTTAAGAATTTTTTTGAACATGCAGAAATGCAATGCTAGATTTTTGAATACAGTAGTAATCTAGTAATACAAAATTTCTATTATTTTAAGTGTTTTTTTGTTGTTGATGTGACAGACTATTGGTTCAATAATTTCAGAAATATATGTATATATATGTGTGGGTGTGTGTATGTATATATATGTGTGTGCACATATATATATATATATGTGTGTGTGTGTGTGTATGTGTGTGTGTGTGTATATGTGTGTGTGTATATGTGTGTGTGTGCATGGTTTCTCAATTTTTTTAATTTACTGTTTTTTTTTTTTTTTGTTCTTTTTTTGCAGTTTATCAAACCTTTACAGGTTATTTCAAGACAAAAAATATTTTAAGATTGTAAGAATTCTTTATTATGGGTAGGGGGGGGAGATAATGATTTACTGATACAAATTCTACTAATTAACTCATTGCTGGGGAAAGATGAGATGGAGTCTTACGTTTCACAAGGCCAGGGAGAATTTATAGTTATTTATATACAGCTGCTATGTATTGAGACTGATCTAGAACAATCCGGAATGAAAACTTTACAAATGAAGCGCCATCTATTGTTAAAATAGTAAAGTTCAACAGTAGACATTCAGTGACTTACAATGTGCCAGTTAGAGGTTTCTATGGTCACAGTGGAATAAGGGATAGCGGCATCAGGTTGAGGACTACTCTGAGAACAAGTTCAAATTCTGGTTGAGTTTGTTACATTTACTAACGTGCAAATACCCTTGGGAAAGGTATGAATCTATCTCTTCTCACCACAGTTATGAGTAAATTACAAGACAGGCTGGATCCTATAGCCTTGGGTGGCATTTAAACTAAAAGGGCAACTCTGAATTCAAAAACTTCAACTATGGAATAAATAGCATCACCAACTTACATCTGGCCAAGCATGGTGAATGCGGTTACACTCCAGACGGTATTGCCAATCAGGCAAGATTGAGAAAAACCTGTGTTTGGTTTTGGATGCTTCCTATTACTGTGACTATGTATAGATCAATATTTTGTTGGAGAAAATTATGAAGGTTATTGCATAAATCACAAAAAAAGCAAACAATTTTTTTTTTTTGCAGTGCACTTTAAAGCATACCTACACATTGGCAGGAGGTGGGGCATCATTTTGGAGGCACTAAATACTAAAAGTAATATTGAGCAGATGGACAACCAGACAAAATCAAACAAAACAAAAAATAAATAAATAAAAAAATAAATCAAGTGTAGTCAGAATGGGAGAAAAACTGTGGTGGTGAGAGGGGATACTAAATACAATAATACAGAAATAGTGTACTTTATACTTACAGTTGGATTTATCCATCCAAAAATGAATTACTAGGGAAAATAGAAAAAACCCAATGTTCAACATAAAATCATGGAACAGAATTGATTAAAAAAATGAATAAATTAAATAAATAATTGAAATACACAAAAATTATATATATATATATATATATATATATATATATATATATATATATATATATACATACACACACACACACACACACACAGACAGACAGACAGACACAGACAGAACATTATTATTATATGCTTTGTTATCGAAATCAACATACCCATCTTTGTTGTTATACTCATGTTCCCAGCCATTGTACCTTCAAACCTTCAGTCGTCCATCACACTGTCACATTCTTAGTATTTTGAAGGAAACAAATTATTCAATCTACAGATTATTCTCAATCTACTTGAAGGTTGGAAGGGACAACTAAAATTTGAGAACAGTAAAGACATTAGTCTTTGGGACTAGTCACTGGATCTAACAGACGAAATGTTGTGAATATGGCAATGAAGATGAAGAGAACAGTCTGAATAATGTAAATATATATGCAAGTAATACCTCATCTCAGAGAAATAGACAGAAGCTATTTTATTTATTTAGTTTCTTTAAAAGTAAAGTTGACCTTGTACAAGGCCCATGGGCCACTCAAGGTAGAGAGTTACATTAAGGGGTAGTTAATGAATATGGCAGCCTTCTAAAATTGTACATTTATTATTCAAATTTGAAATAATCAATCTAAAAATAACATTAACCAAGATGCTTTTGAACTCTATCAAGACTGAAAAGAGATGACTGGGCAGATTCCACTCAAATATGACAACAATACTCCATTCTCGGCCTGATTTGATTCTTATAAAGCCAGAGGCTAGCATGAGGAGCCAGGTACTTACTCAAATGGTACAAGGAACCAATCATTTTATCTACATCTTTAGCGATAGATCCTATATAAATGTTCCACTTGAGGTTGGAAGTGAGTTTGAGGCCCAATATTCTCTCATGGCACAGTGCCTTCTCAAGGGGAGGACACATGTCCGTCATGACTGGTGGTAGTTAGAGGTCTGATTGGTGGTGATGTAATGTAAATAATTCCTCATCCTCAAAATTCTGACAAACATCAATAACATAATGGTGGTCTTGAGATTAATATTAGTTTTGTATGTTGACTAGTAATTTGAAATAAATGTAAACATCACTTTAGTCCTATATATCTTGAAAGTACTGGGGGCGGGGATAAAAATGAATAAATATGACCACAGTATCTTTCTTGCTACATTTAATCATGAACAAGAAAGCTTATACATAATTGCAAAAGGATTTTCTTGAAAATAAGTAAACAACATGTCTAAATTGTTTAGCCAGATATGTTTAAATGAATATATATATATATATATATATATATATATATATATGAATGAATGAGGTAATATATAAGCAGCAAATATTTATCCAAACAAATTTCTTAAAAAGAACCAACAAGGTGTGTCTGTTTATTTATTTTTTTTTTCAAAGCTTTTACAGTTTATCCACAACTGAACACACTACTCAACTCCTTATCCAAAAATTGGAAAAATATAATAAAAAAAATAAACAGAGAGACCTTGGTTTATTTTAATCAAACTGATTTGCAATGAAATGGGACCCAAGCATAAGCATTATATTCCTTTACATTTTATAGCACAACTTATACATATATCCTGAAAGTAATTTTATATAAATAACACATCTCCTGAATGTAAAATTTAATAAATTTTGTGTATATACCCAATACAAGTAATGATGCTAGTCACAATGTTCACATGGATTTTTATGCAGTGAAATTGGGATTTCACATAAATATAATGTTTTGTACTTTCTGTATGTGTACAAAAAACATGATCACTGTTTACAAAGAATATCTAAATGCAACACCAAACACTACTTCTAAATCAGGTACGAGAAACTGGAGGGAGAGTGTACGTCATCGATGATATCATTGTGAGTGTGAAATGGAATATTTGGTAAGCTGTCAGTCTCTACCAATGATGTTGTGTTTTGATTAAAATGTTACAATACATACAGGTACAGAATTTGTATAAAGAAAAAAACATGGATTCTGATTACAGTTAAATGTAATGAAAACTGAAATAAAGTCAGCATTTTATTTGTAATGTTGCAATGCAATAATCATGCTTCGGGTCACCATATTGCTTTCTGAAGTTTTCCATTTGTAGCAAGTCATGTGGGTGCCTGAAAAACTTCCAGATTTTGGAGGTTTTCAAATTTTGGAATTTCAGATAAAGGATACTCAATCTGTATTAATTTTTAACTGACAGTAATCTTACTTATTATAAAAAGCAGATTGTGTGTGTGTGTGTACGTTTGTATATTGGATCGGATTTCCTACATTTTTCAACCGATTTTAACAAAACTTCACAAGACTGTAAAATTACCTTGCGGTGCTTCTGACAGTGCCAAAAATTGGAAAAAAACAATTGTTTTTGCATGAAATCAATTTGAAAACATGATAAAACACGATTCTGTTGCCAGAATGAAAGCGGGACAACTCATATCGAGTTATACTTATTATAAAAACCCAGGTTGTTTGTGTGTGTGTTCGTTTATATATGGGATCGGATTTCCTATATTTTTCAACCGATTTCAACAAAACTTCACTTTTTTTTGGCAGGTAGTGTTTCTTATTGTCTTGCACAAAATTCCATTTACAAGACAATTGTTTATAATAAAATTCTATTCAATCGATAGACTCATAATGATTGAAAACAATGTTTTTTGAGTTTGGGTTTGACCAATTCGTAAAAAAAAACAAAAAACTAATTAAGACATGCGTGTCCATCAACTTTAAACAATAATCTTTGTCAATTTTATTTTTCAGTCTTTATGATGGTCAATACTTGACCTATCTCTTACTGTTACATCCCCGGGCAATGCTGGGCTCTTCTGCTCGTATTTTATATTATTTTTAATTTAGTTGAGCTATCTTGGACATTCATGAGACCAACCATCAGAGTCTTGCACCAAGTTCAGGTCATTAGGGTGGCATTCTGTGTCATAACATAGCTGGTCAATGTAGGTGGTTGTTGCGTGACCAACCCATATTGAGTTATGCCTAGGTGTCCAGAACAGTAGATCACATGCGAGTTCTTGTTTTACTCACCAGTAGTGTCCTGCAAAGTGCATTCTGTGTTCATGTAAGATTGTAGAAATATCAGGGATGGGTCCATAGAGTTATTTAGTTGGATATTGTCTCCAAAAGATATTCTGTCCTGGGTATGACGATAAACTATGTCCAACAGCAAGGCCTCTGATCAGGAGGCTTTGAGGTGTGTGGAACCACCTCTTAATTGCTGATGTTTCCAGGTCCGCCCTGACCCATGGTGGTAGCACCTGTTAGGGTCCCAGCTATGGGCAAATAGTTAACCCCGAAACTGAGGATAAAAAGCATTATGAAAGTGCAAAAATAGGTTTTAATACTAGAGATACTTTGTAAAAAATTATTACCAGAAATAAATTTTTGAAAAAAAAAACAAAAAAAAAAAACTGTTACCAGCTATACATTTTTGAGGAAAAAAATATATTTTTGACAAAACAAAAATATTATCAGAAAAAAAAAAGTTGTCAGCATTAAATTACCCATTGAGATTGATATACCATAAAACAAAACAAACCAAAAGATATTAAGCATAGCTCTTAGCATCAAAGTGTAGGTGCCATCAAGCTTAGACTAGAGTTTTTAGTTACTATCCATGCAGTGGCACCATACATTAACACTGCCTCTACGGTGGCTAAAAAACAATAAAAATTAAATCAACTAACCAAAATAATTAACCCTTTTGCATACTAAAAAAAATTTAAAATATCAAATTTGTTAAACTTTTTTTAGCAACATGTGCACCGCTAATTTTTCCAACTTATTATCCAGCAAATTTTATAATCTAGACAAAATTACAAAAAAGCATTTGAATTTACTGCAATTACCTGACTAATTCACCAGGTGGGTACCGATGACATTACATTTAATAATAGTCTAACATAAGTTACTAACAATTCTATGCAGTAAAGATACGAGAGATGCATAATTATGGGGGTCAGAGGTGTATTATTGAATAGTTATTATGTAACATCTGTTTGCCCCACAAAATAGATGATCCAGTATGGTTCTTGAAACAAGAACATGGAGACAGGGAGGTGAACTAGTGTATACATATTTAGAGATTATAAAATTATTTTATGAAAAATGCATTATTTTCATTTTTCTACTTGAAGCAAATCAGTGATTGCCATATTTGAAGAAACAATGCAGATGTGATTTTCAACTAGTTTTTAACATACTTACTGCCAGAGGTCACTAATGAAATGCAACTTCAAATGCCAACTTTATAATAGCCAACTTAAGCAATAAAAATTTTTATGAGTTAAATTATCACTGCAAATAAACATCGTTGGCACAAGATACCTCGTCATTGGCAGTTTTTATTTAATGTCTATAACTTTTTGGTAACAAAAGTTATCTCACCTGCACTGATGATAACAGCTCGGAAAACTTCTAAAATTTTTACAGGAAGCAAAGACTAACTTCATGAAAGAGTGAAGCCCTATAACAAGAACTGGGGGGGGGGGGTGAAAAACAGAAAAAAACATTTAAAACATCATTTTTTTAACATGTCGTCCTTCAAAGGTCAATTATGAAATTTGACATCAAACTTTATGATGTAGCTGTAACTTCTATGCCAACAGTTTTTCTTGCACTTCTTGCTTGTGGTACTCCCTTCTGTCTCCATGCTTTTCAGCCAACTTTAATCTGCAAAAATTTAAATGCAATGTCTATCACTATCTACTGTCCTCCTGATTACTCAATTGGTGCAATTTTCAATTGGGATGTTAAAGATGTCAGTACAAGGGTCATCCCAAAGAAAATCATGGAGTGAGTCCCAATAAGGATGCTCATAATGGAAAGACGTCCTATGAATAGGGGATTCCTATTTAATAGATGATAGGAACAAATTATCAATAGCTACCATAGAGTGGTCAGAGTTATCAAGAGGGCAAGAGCAAGGAAAAGAAGAAAGGAAAAAAGTAGAAGAAAGTAGAGAAGCTTGTTGCTCAGTTTTACTAGAGAAACAGGTAGGAAAGTTCATGAATTGAATAAGGGATTGGGCAATGGAAAAAAAATTTAATGTCTGAATACCGGCAACATCAGGACCTTTGGAATGTTTCAGCCACAAGTCATGGTGGGCATTAAAGACAACGAAGAAAAAGTTGTTTGCAGATGGAGAGCAACAAAAGAAAGAGATAGCTAACAGATTTTTGCAACAAAAGACAGAAGCACATGAAAGAGTAGTATAGAGATTCGAAAGACAATTCCCTTGCTATCGGAAGATTATCCTAGATTTAAACACCAAGGCCATGCATGTGAATGCTGGAATCTTTTCAGTAAAGGGGAAGATAGCCTGGAACGAAGAATGCATTGGCAGCAATAGAAAGAGAACATGCTATTCTGCCATATCTCACCAGAAAACTTTTCTACCTCATCTATTTTGTCTGGTGTTTTCTTACTGCATTTGCTATTCACTGAGCATCAATCATTTAAGAATAAAGAGACAATCAAATATGGCAGACATATCAAATACCTTCTGCAAAAAATTGTTATCAACACCTGCCTGCTTTGTTTTATTATCTATTGTGCTAAGAGGGTTTTTTTTTAAAGTTGAGTTTGGTTGGAGAACTGAAGGAAAAAAAACAAAGAAAAAATAAATAACTAACTACTAATAAGGCAAATTTTTAAAAACATTCTCACAAATACAAGATGTTGCTGGTATCATTTAATTTCCAATGGTGGTAGGGGGGAGACAAGTAAAATGGTATTACAAATGGGGAGGTGGCATCGTGCAAGAACATATGGTTGTTGTGGAGTAGAGTGTGGGTTTTTCTGCTTGAACAAGTGGTAAGATCAAAAGAGGCAGAGAATGAAAGAAGAAGATTTATTGTCACCAAAGTGAACTCAAATTACACCAATTAACCTTTTGACCCCTGACCACTGCTTTACCAGTGGTAGAGGAAAATGACATAATGCCCAGCCACCAGTTTAACAGTGGTAGAGAAAAATGACAATGCCCAGCTACCAGTTGAACAGTGGGTAAACACTTGTAACTATTTTTATATCTACCGTGAAAGATAATATAACAATTATTTATGAATATTGACTCGGGAGCGCTCTGACAGAAGAAGGGTTAAAATTGTTCAGGAATGCAGGGCTCAAAGGGTTAAAAATGTCTGAAAATGTACTTCTGTATAATGAACCCCTTTTTTGCCTTTAAGTTTCATTCAAAATTTCTCACACAAGAAAATATGGTAGATATTAAAATTAAGGATACTATAGTGATTAACACTATTTTTATTTTGTGAAGTTTTATTAGGTCAAGATTTTGTATAGACTAGCAACTTTAGTTTTACTTATAGAAAGACTGGATAATTCAGGAGTTAAAAGTAATGCTATCAAAAAGAAAATAAGAATCTTAATTTTAATAAAATCTTGAAATGTCAAAAGAATGCTAAAACAACTGATCCCAGAATAAAAGGCCACAATGGATCTTATTTGTGTCTGCACACCACAGGAACAATATGAATTCAAACATCTATAAAAGGCAAAGACAAAACTTGCCCATCCCCACTGGCTTTTGTTAAAGGCATCAAGACACACTCCTGAACTTTGTCAATCAGTGTAATGTGAAGATACTGCCTGAGAGAGAGAGAGAGAGATCTCCAGGAATCAAGTTTGTTTTATTTGGTTGGTGCAAAAATAATGACGTAATAATGTCGTTTTTTGACATATTTTTTTAACATCAAAAAACGACATTATTACGTCATTATTTTTGCACCAACCTAATATTTGTATCATGCCTTATCCAAAGATGAGTAAAATGGTCCTTGTCACAAAAAAAACAAAAAACAAAAAAAACAAACCTTGTACAAACTAAATGTTGTATCGACTTGTCTCTAACTTAAGTACAGTCCAAGCCAATGTGTCTGTAATACGAAAGGGTCTACTTTGAAGGAGAGATTGGTAACTTGAGATTTTTTTTACTTCTGCACAATATAAAAATCCCTATTTTTGTAAAAACAAAAACATTTCTTTAAATTAATCTCCATTTTCTAATCAGTTGGTTAATCCAATTAACTTCTAATCCTATTAACAATGAGATATTAATTTAATAATAACTTTAAAACAATGTTTTATATATTTATATCAAATTGACATGGTCTCGTGAAAAAGGATCAAAACTGGTGCTATAAAAAGAAAACTACAACACATATCAATTCAGCATTTAATCCCCTTCAAAGTAGTCCCCTTCTGAAGTCACACACTTTATTCAGCATCATTTAAATTGATGAAAGCACTACTGGAACTCCTTTTTGGGGGATAGTAAGCATCTGCCTTGTTACATTCTCTTGGATTTTACTCAACGTATTGAAATCTTGTTCCTTTCAAAAGGGATTTGATTTATGAAAAAATGAACTCGCAAAGTGGGGGATGTGGGGAATATAGTGGTTGTCGAACACGAGGAAGGCTGTCCTTGGTTAAAAAATGCTGCACGAGTCAAAGTCACTGATGGAACATCTGCAGCATGGTGAGATGACCACAATCTACACTTTCCTTCTAAGTGCTGCAAGAACGTTATAACTTGGTATGCATGTGTGACAGAGTTCAATGTCAATCTGTGCCAAGCAGCTTTGCCATACGTACTTTAGTTCTGTTACCATGCCAACAATTTGGATACTTTTTGATCAGACCTTGTGTATATATTTTGGCAAAATGTTTTATAGATTCATTAAATTATGTCTACCTTCTAATTATTTCTGACTTCTTCAAAGTAATATCTTCATTATTAGTTTTATCAATGCATTTTACTCAATACATTCCTTCCTCTTACTCAGAGGTCTGATTAATCCTGAAGGAAGTGGGTACCCAAGGAGGCACATGATTGAGAGTTTTGAAGTCAGTGATTCTCTCTCATTGTTTTTCTCCCCCAGTAACACCTTGCATCCTAGTGGCATTATCACCTTGCTTGCAGGTAAAAAAAAAAAATTTTTAAACTTGAAGAATTCCAAAGACACTTCATAGAACTTTGCTGATGACCTGGAACTATATAAAATGAAGGTATTCAACTTCAAGCTATTAATAAGAAATATATAGGTTAATTAAATATATTTCTCATTATCACAATAATTAAAAGCAGAATAATGAATTATGACTCGTTTTCAACTGAACTGAATCATCAATAATTGTCTTACTGACATAAACTTTACCTTTTTTTATGGAGGTTACAGCTAAAGTATAGGCCTAATTAGGTATGTGTCCAGTGTATAAGATTCTTGTACACAATGTTTCTGTCTTTGAACTAGTTGCTGATAGTAATTTGATATACAATTTTAAGTAGACACTTCTAGTTATATATTAAAAAAAGAAAGAAAAAATTGAACAAAGTTAAAAAATTAAAACCATACAGCACTTGACAAAGCGGCTGCTAATGTCAATTATTGAGGAAACAAGTTCTACATTTTTGGTTATTATTCTTTTTACATAATGATGATCAAGGCAGCAGCAACAACTCTAGAAATAATTGCAGAACTAAAAGCAAAGCTGATCAGTGTGTATCCTTCCTTTTTTGATACTTAAAATTCTTCCTCCTTTAGCACTCACATCCTCGAGGTACAATTGGTAACACCATCTCATGCAAACGAAATATGATACCAAAATCCAAATCAACATTGAAATGACAAAAGATGCCTTCCAAAATCTAAACAAAGTATTAAAAAACTTCATTAGAAACAAAACAAAAACAAAAACCTTTCTTGGTTAATGCTACTAATATTGATGCTTGGCCTGCTTATTGTGTTTTCTGAGCCGAATTTATAGGCAGATGATTACTTGAATCATCTTATTCAATAACCTCCCAGTATGTTTTTTTTACTCTTTAAACCTTAATAAAGGCAATAAAACCATTAAGACACAAGAGAGTGAAAGAATGTTATATCAATCTGCCTAGATAACAGTGAATGTGAGACAATCTCCTCACCCATCCTGGGTATGATGATGAACTGCATCTGGCAGCAAGGCCTCTGATCAGGTTTGAGGAGTTTGTTGCTGTTCCCAGGTCCACCCTGACTCAGGGTCGTAGCACATGTTATGGTCTCAGCTATGAGCAGATAGTTAACCCACAAATTTAGGTCAAGACACTATGAAAGCATAAAAATTTTTATAGTAGAAATACCAGCAATACATTTTCATAGTAAAAAAAAAAAAAAAAAAGTTACCAGAAATACATTTGTTGTAAAAGAATGAAAACAAAAAAATTACTAGCCATACATTTTTTATAAAAAATAAAAAAAAATAAAAAATAATTTTGAAGAAAGACAAACATTGCTCAGTTAAAAAAAAAAAAGATAAGTAGTTATGGAGAGCCACGATCGCAAATATCATGAACAGGAAAAATATTAATTACCATATATGATGGTATAAAAATACATAGGCATATCAGATGCACTGAAAACACACACTATTTCAGCAAGACATATCTTTTAAAAGAAAAAAATGTTTCTCGCAAATTTAAGTATCTAATGTTTCACCATGGCAGAAAAACATTAGTAAAGTGCTTTCGCCATGGCAGAAAAACATTAGTAAAGTGCTTTCGCCATGGCAGAAAAACATTAGTAAAGTGCTTTCGCCATGGCAGAAAAACATTAGTAAAGTGCTTTCGCCATGGCAGAAAAACATTAGTAAAGTGCTTTCGCCATGGCAGAAAAACATTAGTAAAGTGCTTTCGCCATGGCAGAAAAACATTAGTGCGTATAAAAATCAAGCTGACAGTAGAGCTAAACAAGCAAGAAGCCACAATCATGAAAATGTCCTAAATGATTCCAATAATAAAAGAAATTGTCAGTACTTTGATACAATATTTGTTTCCTTTGGTGTTTACATGTTTCATCTTGGTGAATTAAGACAGGTTACAGTAAATATCCCACAGAGTACAAGAGTTTTTATTGTCAGTTGTCTAACCATAACCAGTTAGGAATGTTTCCTTGGCGTTCATACACAGTGCATCTCTGCTGATTAGCAGGAAAGTTTGGGTAACATCATAGACATGAGAGAATTAGTTTTTCTTGAAAGTTTGAAGGATGGCACAGCTAAGTCAACTTGGGAGTCAGATCTAGATACTTGCAAATTGGATGCAAAGATAACACTGCGTTGATGACGAACAGAATGGAAACTGCAAGAACTTCAAGATAAGGTAGCGAAGAAAAGCAAAAAAACAAAAACGGAGCAACCATCAATTCTAAAACAGAATGGATTATTGTTAGTGTTATATACCATACCTATGATTACTAATGGGTATGTCCCAATCCTAATAAATACATTGGACCTTATTGTAAGGGGGGGTAATATGATGTCTAAGTATCTGTCTATATTTCTGAGATGAGGTATTATGTACACTATATTATTCGGACTATTGTCCTCATCTTTGTCGCCATGTTTATCACAATGTTTCGGCTGTTGTACACTCCAGCCTTCTTCAGATGGTTGGAATGTCAAATTGAACCCTCAAGAACACATGACACAGTGGATAAAGGTGTTAGTTAGATCCAGTGACAGGAACTGAAGAGTGTGAGTTCAATACCTGGTTAAGGCAGTGGAGAACTTTCAGAGGGGAATTAACAGGAGATAACTGGCATCCATTAGACATGGCACGTAGAACTAGAACAGTCTATCCCAGTAAGCAAAATAAAGGGTTCAGTTTGACATTCCAATCACCTGAAGAATGCCGGAGCGTACAATGGATGAAATGTTGTGATAAACATGACAAAGATGAGGACAATAGTCCGAATAACGTAAATGCTGTCTAAGTAGTCCATCACCAGCAGTGGTTTACCTACTTCACACCACTGGCGAGTATTGCATTTTGTTGATGTTATAAAGATTAACATTTCATTTCTAACCTCCGTTTTGGTTATTCCTCATTCAGTAACACTCTCTAGGTGACAACAATTAGCAAGATGCACAGCCCAAGATGGAAAGTACAAATTGGAAGCAAACGAATTGAGCAAGTACACAAAAATAACTGTCTGGGAAGTGTAGCAAAAAAAAAAAATCCAGTGAAAGATACCATCCAAAATCTAAACAAAATATTAAGAAACAGGAAAATTTCAATAGAAACAAAGAAAAAATAGCTGAACTGCTATGTAATATCAATCCTATATGGTGGTGAATACTCACAGATAAAGAAGAGACATTTGACAGTAGTGTTTCTACTGAAGAATCCCTCAAAGTCTAGGCTTGATCATTATCTTTCCTGCATAACCCCATGAACTTCACTTCTTGACTTTTCTTAACCTCATACAACACCACAGAGTAACCCTCTACCTCGAGTGGCTCTTGGGCCTTATATTAAGTGAACATTAGTATTTTTTTAAAAAAAAAAAATGACAGAATACCACGAATAAAATGTGAATAACAAGAAAATTTTAAGGAAAAAAACGCTTTCAATTAGAAAACAGTTGAAATTTCTATGAACACATCAGAAATTTAATACTCACAGGACAGATTAAAAACAAGTGGAGCAGAAGAAGCATTGTGTAATATATCTAACAAGTTTGTGTAAATGGTAGAAGGGGTAGTACAGGAACAAACACTGCTTAGAGCTACAAAGGATATGAAGTAGTGGAGAGCTGTAAACACAACACACAAAAGATGATTTGGCCCAGTATACTCTTCTAGGCTGTTATAGTCTAATTGCAGCCATTTTACTCTTTAGCAGACAATAGATTATCAGAGAGACATGGTCTAGTGGATTAGTGTTGGTTAAAACATATGATTATCTAGTGAGTTCAATCCCTGGGTCTGGTAGTGCCGACACGTCCCATAATCTAGTGTGAAAAAAAAAAAAAAAAAAAAAAAAAAAAAAAAAAAATCACACACAAAAGGTGAATAACACAAGTATTATTAAAAGACATGAAATAGTCCCTAAACATGGAAAATGAAATAACCTATCGCCTTGGATGGAATAATGTAGAGTGGCAAGTTCGTGATACAGAAAATAGAAAAAAAAAACCTGGAAAAATCATGGAAAACTGGATTTTTGCTACTAAAAAATAAAATATTCTGATGGTAAAACACAAAATTCCTGAGCTGGAACTTGACAAAATCATAATTTTGTATTAATTTGCAATACACAGCAAAGTCAGCCACTTATGCGCAAGTGCTACGACTTATATTGCTGCAATGTGTCATTCTATAAATAACATGGGGCCATAACCTAATTCATAATATTAACCTGGCCAAACCAGTCACAGGGCAAATACCCATATGCAATATTAGCATATGAATAGCATGGGTAGTAAAAATAAGTTAAAATTTGTTTAGTAATTAAATTAGATTTGTAAATGCTGGATTGATTATCTTTCACAATGACTAAACAAAAAGCTAGCAAACTTGGTGGGTGCACACTTTCAGCAAAATACAGAGCTGAAGAGCCAGCTTTCTTTGATGATTTTTATCATGATGGTGATATTTATTTTGCAGTTTTTCTCAACACACTGTAGATTGGACTTGGAAAGATGCACTTATGGATCATCAGAAATCACTGAAGCACCAAAATATAAAAATGCCTATATAAGTAGGCTATATATTTGTATATTTTACAGTTTTCCATCTGTTTTTTGCATGTTTTTATGATTTTTAAGAAAAAGTGGAAAATTGAAATTTACTGTCATGGAAGAACACAGAATTTGACGTTTTAGAACATAGTGAACTTGTCACTCTAGAATAAAATGTCTGAATGGAAAAGCCAAGACGGTTACCAAGTATGAAAACACCTTAAGAAGTCCAGAGAGAACAGCAGCTAAAACATTGTTAGTATAAAGAACAAGACAAAACTACTAGTCTGAACAGAAAAGTATATCACAATTCTTCATCACAATTAAGTCTGAAAAAAAAAAAAAAAAAAAAAAAAAAAAATTCATTTATTGATTAGGAGAATTTTTTTTTTTTTTTCTTGAAATGCAAGGAATCAGAAAATAGTTGTAAGATTACAATGTTTATATAGAAAACAGGTAAATAAACACCTGGGCAAACTACTTTCCCATAACTACTACTCAGTAATAACTGTAAGAAGTTATCATATTTTCCACAAACAGACCTTCGTGCCCACAAAAAACAAAGTGCCAAAAAGATGATTTTTCCCATGAGACCATTTTCATTTTAACAACCTTCAATCTTTGACAATGTTTATTGTTTTAAAAAGTGATGATTAGAATTGAAATAAAACTCAAATATATGAAAATGAATTTATATAATTTTCTTTGTTCCTTGAGAATTGACAACAAAAATAATAAACACTATTGTTTATTTATGCTTTTTATTATAGTGTTTATTGGAATGGTTGGCAAAACAGTGACTAATTGCCAATCAATTCGAACTTTATAAAATAGTAAATAAGAATTTATTTATAGTTGGTTCACATATTTTAACAATTTACTAAATGTTTATAAATTTCAATAAAAAAGTTTTCATATATATTTCTTTATTGGCAAATGATAAATATTGGATTGCATTAGTTTTAATTGTATTACTTCTTAGAATGTTGTAAATATAAAATTATTTTTGTAAACAAACGATCGAATAAGTAAATAGTGTTTAGTATTTTTATTGTAAATCTTCAAGAACAAAAGAGTATAAATTCACTTTCATCATACATTTAGGTTTTATTAAAATTCTAATCATTGCTTTTTAAGAACAATAAAACATTGCCAAAGAGTAAAGTAGTTAAAATATTAGTGGCATCATGAGAAAAAACCCCCCAAAAAAAAAAAAAAAAAAAAAAAACACCCTTTTGTCACTCCATTTTTTTGTGGGCATGTTTATCCATGTTTGCCAAATTTTTATTCTATGAAAAAGCTGTTGTATTGCATAATAACAAATTTCAGTTTGACATAATCACCTAGTGAATTCTTACAGGTTATTAAAAAGAAAAAGAGCCAAGAGATAAGAGTGTTGTTCTCACAGGTGCATGGGTTCAATATCATTTTTGCAATAAAGCAATTGGAATTTTGGTCTTAAGGATGGATTAGGATTAGATTAGGAAGGATTAAAAGATTAGATTCAAACAAAATAAGCAATCATTTCAGAAATTAATAATCTCACCTGCAAGGGTACCATTACGTGGGTTGGTTGTAAAGTTCATAGGCTGACCAAGAAATAAATTGAAGTAGACACTCTAGTTGGTAGACAAAAAACATGCAAGGGTACCAGAATACAACAGCTGGTCGGGCAGTCAGCCTATGAACTTTTCAGTAGACCCACATACACGGAATTCATAAATATTTTCTTAAAAGGTGAAATTTGTTAAAATAGAAATTACAATGATAATATTAGCCTCTCATCCTACAAGAAAACATTTGGCATTCATTGACTGAGCAGCCAGTGTTGCTTGAGTTATACTTCTCTTCACTTCCTAGCAATTGAGCTGGGATCAAAGTGTAGTACCTGTTCTCCTTGGTTCTAATGGTAATGACATTATAAGCTGCTTCCCTACAAGAAAATATTTGGCATTCATTTCTTTGTCAATCAAGCATATTCTTTCTCTTTTGAGCGTCATCTTTCATATATATATATATATATATATATATATATATATATATATATATATATATATATATATATTGTGACAATATTTTATGGCATACACAAGTAGGATCATGCGGCATACAAGTTGAGAATCACTGCTCTAGATAGAATTATTTGAAGTATTTAGTATTTACTAATTTCACATCCTGAATTTTTATGATAGATTCAGAATATGTGCCATCACTGCTCTCATTTCAATTCTAGATCATAATTTCTGTTTTAGAAAGGTTTATCTTGAGTCTTATTTTTTGGAACACTTGACGCTAATTTACCATTTCTTTAAAAAATTTTTCCTCTATATTAAACTTATGACTGATCCATATACTGAGGTATTTGAAGTGTTTAGTATTTACTAATTTCACATCCTGAATTTTTATGACGGATTGAGAGTATGTGCCATTACTGCTTCCATTCCAATTCTAGATCATAATTTCTATAAAAGGTTTATCTTGAGTCTCATTTTTTTTTAACTCTTGACGCTAATTTACCCCCAGCCTTTTTCTCTTTTTTAACCATGCTGAGAATACCTTAAGGATCGACAAGAATATCATGGCTAGTCCTCAACAGTACAGTGGCTGCTTCACCCTGTAGAAGTCAAGTGACTTACCTGCCAACATGGCTGCCTCCTTCTATTTCCTTGTAAAAGCTGATTTTACCTTATTTTATAGGAGAGCGCCTAATACACCAGTTGGGTTGGTCCATTTTGCTAGAATGGACCTTCCCAATACATTTGCATGAGGGGTCTTTGTTCAGCTATATATTTCTCCATAAATGACTCAAGTCAGTTTTGGCTTTGGCTACATTTGCCTACTTGTGTGCTAAACCTCTGGCAAACTAGCTAATATTCAACATGGCGCTGCGAACAGGATACGAAGACTGGCAAGAGCTACTTATCAAAATTGGCATTCCTACCGACTCTGCCAAAACCTATGCTGAATCGTTTGTGAAAGAGAATATTACTCAGGATAGCCTCTCTATGATAGACCGGGAAATCCTTAAAGAACTAGGTGTCACAACCATGGGACATGCCCTAGCTATCCTTAAGCTATCAAAGGAGCAACCTTTGACATCAGACAGCTATACGAAGGCCCCTGCAGCCAAACTCCCCCAGCTCCATTCAGAGATGACATCACAACAATTCCGAAAGTTCAGAATTGATTGGGACGTATTTGTGCAAATGACAAACATGCCCCCTACACAGACCAACATCCATTTATACAACTGTGCTGATGAGACTGTGCAAACGTCGATCATCAATACATACCCCAAATTTTTCTCGGAAAAACCAAACAGACTCCTGAACATGTTGGAGGCATTAGTTACCCAAAAATCGAACCCTATGGTTCATAGATTGTCTTTCGCTTCGATTTCCCAGGGACCAGGTGAATCAATCCAGCAATTTGTTGTCCGCCTTAAGGGTACAGCACAGGATTGTGACTTCACATGTCCCATTTGCAGTCATGACCTATCTGACATCTATATCAAAGACCAGCTGGTCAGAGGTACAGCAAATGATGCTCTCCAAGCAGATTTACTAGCAAAGGCCAGCTCATTGAAGACCCTTGACCAAAACATCAACCATGCTGAGGCATTCGAGGCAGCACTGCGTGACCAAGCACGAATGGCAGGGTCAACTGAAATGTCAGCATTGCGTGCATCAACCTATCGCAAAGAAAAAACACAAGTGGAAAAAAATCCCCCTCAATCCAGAAGCCCCAAAAAACTGATTATAAAACAAAACAAGTTCCGCTGTAGTGGATGTGGTAGCCACAAGCATGGCATCCCAGGAACCAGCACCCGCCAACAGGCATGTCCTGCCTGGAATCAGACCTGTGACTTGTGTGGCATCCAAGGTCATTTTTCAAAAGTTTGCCGATCAAGAAATCGCTCTAGTGAAGTGAGAGGCTTCCAAGACGATGAAGCTAACATGGACAGTTTGATTGCACATGTAGAGTTTGACCAGGAGACAGGCTCATATGTGTCCTCTAACAAAAATAGTGTTGTTCAGATAGAAGCAACACTGGTCCCATTCTCTCCAAAGCCAGACCCCAGAAATCCTGAAGATATTCCAGGTAATCGAAGCACTCGTTTGAAAATCTTCCCAGATAGTGGGGCCACCATTTGCCTTGGAGGACCCAAGCACCTACATAGCATGGGTCTCAAGGAAAGTAACTTGATCCCATCAAAGAAAGTTATTCGTGCTGTGGGTGGCTCAACCCTTATAAGCCAGGGATGGTTGCCTATTCAATTTAGTGTTGGAGAAATGTCGACAAAGCAAGCATTGTACATCTGTAATAACATCGATAAGATATATTTTAGCAAGGCCGCCTGTATTGATGTTGGCATACTGTCTCCTCACTTCCCCACGCCTATGACTATGACAACCCACAGCAAATTAGATTGGACAACCAACGATCACACAGCAGCTGTCGAGCAAAAGCAACTCAGAAGATTTCAGCTACCAGATCGCCCTGAAGAAACACCCTTTCCAGCAAACGAAGGAAATGTGGAGAACCTAAAAAAATGGTTACTGAAACAATTTGCTGATTCAGCATTTAATACTGATGGGCAATTCCCAGCCATGTCTGGTAAACCAGCACATATCCACCTGAAAGAGGGGGCAATCCCTAAGGCAAGACACAGACCAATACCAGTGCCATACCATTTAAAAGAACCAGTGAGGCAAGCCCTTATGCAAGATATAGAAAGAGGCATATTAGAACAAGTGCCCATTGGTACTCCAACAGATTGGTGTAGCACAATGGTCATTACAACAAAAAAGGATGGTCGACCGAGGCGTACCATCGATTATCAATATTTAAATTCGCAATGCAAGCGAGAAACCCACCACACTGCCTCACCTTTCCAGCTGGCAATGCAAGTGCCACCCAATACCAAGAAAACAGTACTGGATGCTGTCGATGGCTACCACTCTATTATATTAGATGAGGAGTCCCAACCGCTCACAACTTTTATCACAGAGTGGGGAAGGTTTATGTACCTTAGGATGCCTCAAGGCTACTTAGCATCTGGTGATGCATACACCCGTAGATATGATGAAGTCATAAAAGATATTCCCAGGAAAATCAAATTGGTTGATGATACTTTGCTCTACGACACCGGCATCAAAGAGGCATTCTATCATACCTTTGATTTTCTAATGAGATGTGCACAAAATGGGATTGTACTCAGCAAAGACAAATTCCAGTTTTGTAAGGACACTGTTCAGTTTGGTGGCCTTCAAATAACTTCATCGGGAGTATCTCCCTCTGAATCTATGCTTAATGCTATTTTAAATTTCCCTGTTCCGAAAACCATCACCGATGCAAGGTCTTGGTTTGGACTGGTAAACCAACTTGCCTGGGCATATTCATTAAGTCCCATTATGCTACCTTTTCGGGACCTTGTCAAAAAAAACTCAAAATTCACCTGGAACCAGACCCTTGAGAAAGCATTTCAGGAATCAAAGCGGGTCATTGTTGAACTAGTAAAGCGGGGCGTCTCAACATTTGACATCAACAGAATTACCTGCTTAGCTCCTGACTGGAGTAAAGACGGCATGGGATTTTTACTTCTTCAGAAACACTGCACATGTGCAATCGAACGAGCCCCTGTCTGTTGCCCTGAAGGCTGGCATCTTGTGTTTGCTGGAAGCAGATTCTGTACTGACGCTGAGCAAAGATATGCACCCATAGAAGGTGAAGCAGCAGCTATCAGCTGGGCACTTGAAAAGTGCCGCATGTTCATACTAGGTTGCCCAAACGTTATAGTCGTGACCGACCATGAACCACTCAAAGGACTTTTTGGTGATCGAGATCTCAGCAAAATTCACAACCCTCGCCTATTCCGACTCAAAGAGAAAAGCTTGAGATATCGTTTCACCATGCAACACTGCCCTGGAAAATGGCACAGAGCCTCTGATGCTATTTCCTGCAATCCAGTCACTACAGTACAAAGCCTACTTGATACATTCTCTATAGAACCCTCCCTTATAGAAATTGATGAATCAGATGAGACTTGTGCAACAATGAGATTGACAGCCCTCACATCAATATCTCAATTAGATGATAATCCTGCCATAACTTCCCCTGACCACATTCGTTTTGCTGGTCAAGAAGACACACAATACACCCTATTACGGAAAACCATAGACAATGGTTTTCCAAACAGTCGTCAAGCAACACCACCTACAATCCGGGAATACTGGGAAGTTCGTAACCGCCTAAGCAATGAAAATGGTCTAATACTACTTGACAGGAGAGTAGTGATACCAACCTCCCAGCGCAAGAACATATTAAAATGCCTACATTCAGCTCATCAAGGAGTAGTTGGCATGAAAGCGCGTGCCAATGACTCAGTTTACTGGCCTGGAATGAATGCCTCAATTCGCAATTACAGGTATAATTGCATTACATGTTCAAGGAATGCCCCAAGTCTACCACATGAACCAATCCAAATGACACCTACACCTGAATGGCCATTTCAACAGATTGTAATGGATTTGTTCTATGTTAAATCCTTCACATATCTTGCTTGTGCAGACAGGCTCACTGGATGGCTCATTCTGTACCGCATCAAGCCAGGGCAAGCGGTTGCTTCCAGGTTGATTTCCATCTGCAGAGAAATATTCCAAACATATGGTGCACCTGAGGAACTTAGTACAGATGGTGGACCGCCATTCTCAGCTTACTCATTCCAACAATTCCTAAAAACCTGGGCTGTTAAGCAAAGAATTTCATCAGTGGCCTATCCCCAGTCTAACGGACGTGCAGAATTGGCAGTCAAGACTGCAAAAAGACTCATAAAAGACTGCACAGGACACCAGGGTTCCTTGGACAATAACATGGCAGCACAAGCAATCTTGCAATATAGAAACACCCCTATCCAAGGCATTGGCTTATCACCAGCGCAACTCCTGCTTCATAGACGTCTTCGAGATTTTATCCCATTGCACCCACAGTTATATAAACCACACCCTGAATGGATAGCCGCAGCGAAAAAACGAGAACAGAGATTATCCAAACGCAATGCAGACCTCATCGAGAAGTACAACCGTACTGCACATGCACTATCCCCACTTTATAAAGGTGACACAGTCTCCATTCAAAACCCAAATAGCCGTCGATGGGACATAGCTGGGCGAATAGTAGAAACACTTCCCAACCGTCAATATAGAATTAGAGTTGCAGGATCAGGCAGAATAACCCTGCGGAACCGTAGGTTTCTAAGGAAACTTGAAGCACCCATAATCAAGACCCCCATACCAAGCGCCATGCCTGTGTCACCTGAGCCGACAATTACGGATACATGCAGACCACATCAATCTGCCAAAGACTTGGAAAATGGTGACATTACATTACAAAATAAACCAGCGTCCCAGGGCCCTACTCAATCACAGCCATCAAGAACGAGGATTCCCAGGGCGCTATCCCGACTACTCTCGTACAATCAGCCAGGCAATAGGGAATTAATTCCTCCCCAACGGCCAATATGCTTCCGCAATGGGGAGAGGAGGGAGATGTAGAAGTCAAGTGACTTACCTGCCAACATGGCTGCCTCCTTCTATTTCCTTGTAAAAGCTGATTTTACCTTATTTTATAGGAGAGCGCCTAATACACCAGTTGGGTTGGTCCATTTTGCTAGAATGGACCTTCCCAATACATTTGCATGAGGGGTCTTTGTTCAGCTATATATTTCTCCATAAATGACTCAAGTCAGTTTTGGCTTTGGCTACATTTGCCTACTTGTGTGCTAAACCTCTGGCAAACTAGCTAATATTCAACACACCCAAAATTTTTAATCTTTAATTTTCTACACATTTTGGCCAAGATGAAAGTGTCGTAGCTATCCTCTAATCATTTGAAATAGGAGAAGGCACCTGGTCCTGGGGATTCCAACCTTGTAGCAGCACCTTCATCATTGTGCTAAAAGAAGAAGGGCTGGTGTTATAACAACAGCATAACACTGGTTGTGGGGTCTGGGCAATTTTTGTTTTTGGTATATATGAAATATATATGCCTATGGGCAACCCACATAAAAAAAAAAAAAAACCTTGTACCACACCCTGCCTTAGTGGAAAGGTCAGGTAAATAAAATCCCTTCCAAAACAATTTAACCAAGACAAACATCTGAAAACAGTTCTTAAAAATTTTAGAAATTGTAATTTTAGCTTTGGTTGAAAATCTCGAATTATCCAAAACATGCAAAGAAAGACATCAATCAACTGCATTGGCCAAATTGTTTTTTTTTTTATTTTTTACTTAATAAGCAAAACTTTTTGGCCAACCAAATCTTTTTCTGATCTATTTTTCCAAGTCTTGATCATTCCAAAAAAAAAAAAATCCCCTTTTAATAACAAATCTGTTCAACTGCAAGACAAAACCTCTCTTCTTAGCATCAATAAGCTTGCGTTAAACTTTACACTAATTTTACCACATCACTTGAAACACAGATTGACCCTAAAGTGAGTGTATGTATGCGCGTGTATATATATATATATAGTCTGGACACACAGGAAATCTCATTAACTGTAATTTTTCATTTATCTCCACAGATTAAACATGATTTTGTCAGATGAAGAAAGAATTGACTTCTTTTCCTGAGGTATGCTAAAGGAGAAGGTGTGCTCAATGAAGATCACAGGTGCAACACACTTGACTGAAAGCATAAAGAGTGAATGTGCTAAAATGTATAGCAATGCAGAGTTATTGCATCAAGTTCATGTGAATCTTGCAAAGCGTATTATCCTTTCCATCACAAATGATGAAAATCATATTGAGGATGTTAT